>BOPP01000163.1:57948-74244 GCA_017312745.1 Gryllus bimaculatus
AGTAGTTGCATTCGTAAATATTAATTTGAAGCACTAGTATGAAAAAAAAAGTATGTAAAAATGTGTTATATGCCTTTCGTCATAACATAAAATAATGTCTAATGCAAAAAGGCAGTATTTTAAAGTTCAAGGAAAAAAATACATTTAATTAAAATTCAACCCCTTAATAGGAGGTAAAAGTAATATTATTATATTATTTATTATTATTATTAATTATATTATTATTATTATTATTATTATTATTATTATTGTTAATGTAACGTAATCATTATTGCTAGGTGTTTTGTCGTCGCCAAAGCGAAAGGGAAAAGGACTCGTGGGGGATGGAGTGCGGAGACGCGTCAAGCCCAGTTGACGTCACAAGGGGCAACGCGCGGCCGCGTGAGCAACCGGCGCCAATGCGTGAGGCGACATGCGCCCCGCCCCGTTGCCCCACAAAACACGGCGGGCGGACGGCGACGGCAGTCACGTCACGCGGAGGGCCGCCGTTGTGGATTCTTCATCGTCTTGTTTTTCCCTTTCCTTTCTATTTGTTTTCGTCTATAAATACTAGAAATCAGTGCGGGGCGGTTGGGGAAAGAAAGCTGTAATCGCAACTGGCTTTAAAGGTGGGTAAAGCGTATCACTGCCGTGCCCTCTTACTGGAGGTTCCTAGGCTTTTCGAGAACCGACGCTTGGTAAAAATTTAGATTCCTAGCCATCGAATTCGACACTTGCTTGTGAGCCGGGTCGAATTCCAGCCCACGTTTGGAGAAGAATTCTAGCGGCCGACTGTGCTCTGATTGGTATTTAACCGTGGTTTCTCCTTCAACCCCAGGCGAATGACGGTACCCCTAACAAAACGGGCCACGGATCGCGCGCGATCCTTTTCTTCCTCTTCCTTGTCCTATTTCTCCTAAACCCTACACACAATTACTTATCCACGCCCACTACACTACTATCAAGCCAGGAGAGCCGGCCAGGGGCATAGCATGCGGAGCATTCCCTAACAAACGGGCCAACGGAACCGCGCGCGATCTTTTCTCGCTCTTGCCTTGTTCCCTTTCCACGCCCCTTCAATAGCATGCACCACACTCCACCAAAGGCGTGAGACGGTGGGGAGCTTAGAGCTCTTCCCCAGCTGGGATGGTTAAGATCAATCACCAGGCGAATGCCGAGCAGTAGTACCTAACAAACGGGCCACGGATCCGCGCGCGATTTTTCGTTCGCTCTTCCTTGTCCATTTTCCTTAACCCTACAACACACTTACTCTACCCACGCCACTACACTACTAACAGCCGGAAACCGGCCGGGAGCATAGCATGCGGAGCAGTACCCTAACAAACGGGCACGGACCGCGCGCGATCTTCCCTTCCTCTTCCTTGTCCTATCCTCACCCCTTTAGCACTAGCATGGCATCCACACTCGCACACAAGGCGGGAGACCGGTGGGGAGCTTAAGAGCTCTCCGGCTGTGATGGTTATGATCACAAGGGCGAATTGCCGGAGCAGTTACTCTAAACAAACGGGTCCACGGACCGCGCGCGATCTTTTCTTCCTCTTCCTTGTCCTATCCTCACCCCTTTCACACACCTTACTCTACCACGCCCACTACACTACTACAAGCCAGGAGAACCGGCGGGAGCATAGCATGCGGGAGCAGTAAACCCTAACAAACGGGCCACGGACCGCGCCGATCTTTCCCTTCCTCTTCCTTGTCCTATCCTCACGCTTTCAACAACACTTATCTACAGCCCACTACACTACTATCAAGCCAGGAGACCGGCCGGGGCAATAGCAAATGCGGGAAGCAGTACCCCTAACAAACGGGCCACGAAACCGCGCGCAGAATCTTTTCTTCTCTTCCTTGCCTAAATCCTCACCCCTTTCACACACTTACTCTACCTACGCCCACCTACACTACTACAAGCCAGGAGACCGGCCGGGAGCATAGCATGCGGAGCAGTACCCTAACAAACGGCCACGGACCGCGCGTCGAATCTTTCCTTCTCTTCCTTGTCCTAATCCTCACCCCTTTCAACACACTATTCTAACACGCCCATTAAACACTACACAAGCCAGGAGATCGCCGGGAGCATGCATGCGGGAGCACAACCTAACAAACGTGCCACGGACCAGCGCGCGATATTTCCTTCCTCTTTCCTTGTCTATCCTCACCCTTTCACACACTTACACCGCACTTACACTACAACATATGCCGGGGACATATGCCGGCGGTCACTCAGCAGTGGGAGAAACTTGGTTAGGGAAAACCACTAGCCAGCGGTGGTAAGGTCGGCTTCCGGATATCGCCATCTACCGAAAGGAAGATCACCGCACTATCCCGTTTGATCAAAGCATGCACTACATTTACGAACCGACTAAATGATTCTTAGTTGAAGGGATCGCGCAGCCTTGCAATCACTTCAAACCCACAACCCAGCGCGAGTGTAGTTCCTGTCACGCAAGGGAATTCCCCCCCCCCTGGGCCCGTTTTTTTTTTTTTTCGTTTTATTTTTCTTTTATTTCGTTTGTTTTCGTCTAAAAACACAAGGAGCTACGTAGCCGATACGGTGGTAGAGTCGCAGAAGGCAGTAGTGTCGTAGCGATCTCGGATCGCCGATCGCCGGTTCGAAGGCCCGCCTCGGGCCATGGTTGTATTGTGTTTGTCCTTTCACTGCCCCTATCATCATCCACATCATCTGTGTTCATCCTCAATAATTACCATACGTTTACAAGCAATAATGGCGCTAATTTCCTAGAAGTTTGATGGCGACCCTTAAATTAAAAAGCAAACTACTTCGTGAGAAGAAAGTATACGCTGTCCATGTTTTCTTGCGTCCCAGAAAGCCCTCCCACCAATTTCTTACATATTTATTTATGAATGAAAGTTCAAAGTGAGGTTTAGCAATATTGAAAAAAGCTTCCAAGTTACAATAACATTATCTACATCAGTGAAAAAACAACAGACCCTTGATTCTGTACTATTTTCGTAACAAAATTGCAACCCAATGTTTCGGGTCTATTCGTTCCCCACAGAATTCTTGACTAACCTACTCGATTTCTATGGTTAAAAATTGTAATGTCAGCCCTTGTGAGTATGTAATCTAAGGTTCAAGTGACGGTTGTCCAGTGCTGTTGTCAGTTGGGCCAATTTCGGGATAACTAAAGACAGATTTGCTGGTAAAGAACAGTCCCAAACAAAAGTTTGTAAACTGAGTGCACTTAACGGAAGTAAGAAGCCTCGATAATATCAGTAACAGCTTGAGTTGTTCATTTGAACTAGTTTTGATCCAATTTTTTACATTTTAGGACATTTTAACAACATTTTAAGAACATTTTATCATTTATGGCGATTTTTTATGACTTCAAAATCCGCCCTCTAGTTATTAATAATATAATCTCTAAGGAACGGTATCAATAGAAGTTACTCATAACCTGTGCACCAAGGTAGGGCTCAGAAACTTGTAATTTGTCGACGTTTGCGAGTTACACACGGTAAAACTCACGTTTTTCGCCTCAATGACTCAGTCACTTCAGGCAAAAACGTTTTAGTAACGATATTCCGCTTCTACGTTTTGGGCCACTTACAAAACATTTGCTCTATATTCCGAAACGGTGAGAGGAAATGTCAATCAGGAATAAAATAAAACGATATTTAGTCAACGAAGCAGGACGTTTTCGAATAATAAAATGTCCTTTGAACGTTATCAGCATTGTCGTATTGCATGTTTATAAAATTGTATTCGATGTAAGTCTAAGTAAAAGAAAACTTTATAGTAATAACTACGCTTTATATCTACGAATGCTCAAAATACGATTCAGTGATAAAAATAATGTTCCATAAAATAACGAGACTTCAATTGCGAGGTTCAATGTCCCACTTTTATGCTTGTATACATCGTAAGTAGTAATTTTAGTCAATAGAATTGGATTCACGAAAATTCAATTCAGATACATAAGTTCCACCATTTGTCTCAAACACTGCCAATTTTTTTTAATTATTCAATTTACGCTATTTTTATGGAATTTACGACTCCGTGAAAAGAAGCAAAAATTTCGTAATTGCTGCGTTGCACGTCAAGCCGTTTCGAACAGTGGTATTGAACGTCATTTGCAAGAAAATTGCATAAATGGCGTCGTTACATGCAAGAGCGGCTTTCACCTTCAAACCGAGCTCCACTTCTGTCAGTTTCTGCAGAGTGCACAACAGCAGTTGCAAGACGTAAGTGTCGTTTACATGACAACTGATCGACAGCCCTCTAGACCACAGGTGCACAAAGGCCCGATTTTGGCCCATCGGCGAAGAGCTGGTAAAACCGTGTCGTGTGCCCTACGAGAACAAGGGAATTTGACAAAGTACCTGAAGTTCCAGGTGCTCTTTCACTTTCCTGCGGTTTGGATTTAGAAAAACCAGCTCGGCCTGATTATTTATTTCGTGTTTCCGGGCGCGTCAGTTGCTATGGTCATTAGTCCCGTCAGTGTATTGCATGTATTAGTCGCGTAAGTGTATCGAACTCTCTAGTGTAGTTCACATACACGAGGTAGCGTTATGTACTCTCTCGTTGGAACATATGATTCGGCGACGACCTATATGTCGGCTTGTTGTTTTTTTTCTTTCCAGCTGTCTCACTTAGCGGGGTACCTTCTTAGCCAGCATAATTTGTAACCTCCATACTGGTCTCTCGGCATGTGAAGTAGCGTTGTACGTGTGTGTGTGTGTGTGTGTGTGCGCGCGCGCGGTCTGCGGGTCCTGGTTAGGGCACTGGCTAGGGCTATGCCCCGGCTAGGGCACTGGTGCGGAATTCGCCTGGTGTTGATCGTAGAAGCCACGAAAAACTACCGACCAGACCAGCTGACCGCTAGATTTCTCCTTCAGATAACGGCTGAACACGCCTTAGCTATTTGATAGTTTCGAAAATCCGCTACTGATGGGAATCGTACCCTATGACTCCCCGATCAGAGTCTCAGTTAAGACAGTGGCATTAGTGGCTCTGAGCTTAACTCAGCCCGTCTCTTCCTTGTTATAATCTCAATGAGTTTCGTATTTCAAGTACTCTTCTTTGTTCTTCCAGTTCCAATATATTTAAATTTTCTTCACGTAAAATTATGTAATTTACACAATTCCATTATTTTGTATGATAATAAAGTTATCCCTTTTGCATAAAATACTGTTTCGTGCCAACCGTTTTGAACATGAGTATTAAACTTCTCTTTATGTGTCTGCAGTGGCAGCGATAGACAGTGGCAAATTGCACATATACATGGTGAGAATTCTAGATCTTTACTGGAGGCTGCCCCAGCTAGGGGGTGCCCCGCTGGGTGAGATAACTAGAGGGGGAAACCCGCAATCCGACGAATATTCGGCGCCGGTCTTTGGTTTCACTTACTTGATTAACGACTACATATGTTCAGGAATCAATTGATTTTTATATTTTTGTGCATTTACACATCAGTACCATTCTTAAGAGGAAAGTTTATTACCTCATAGCATTTTCTTGTAGATAAGTTGCATCCCGTGATTTGCCATTGATTTAAGAAGCTTTAATAACATATTTATAAATTAATTGCCCGCAACATACTGAAACTAGGATCATGCATCATGAGTCCTTTTGTGAAACTGACGAGATTTGCAAGTCCCACTCTGCGAATACCACACTTGTTTTCTATTGGATTAATGCCAGAAGAGTTATCCACAATTCCTGTCACGTGAAAAATATTAAAATGAAAGAATTTCTTCACTTTCTTTGAGGTATGGCAAGGAGCCATTATCTTGAGGAAATATCTACCTGTGTTAGGAGACGTTTTCTCTGCGACTCTCCTCCTCAGAGTTTCCAAATACTACTAGCATATTTATACAGGTTTGGGACATTCTTTGGAATCAAGTGAAAAAGTTAAACTAAAGTCAGCTTTACGGGGTTTGGTCCAAGGGAGCAAAAACATGTTTTAACACATAGTTGTTTGCCAACGTTTCTGGAAATGTGTTTCCATCCTCAGGATTATACAATATGAGAAAGAGACAAGAAAATTATATAAGGCCACAAAAAAGTGTCAGACCCTGTTATCTCTATCTACACTTGAAAATAATTTACAAGAAATTATTACATGATTACCATATCCATGATTACCATATTATATCTTCCATTCTCATATACGAATTCCTTCTAAATTGTTGTGCAACAATATCTAGATGCAGTTAGTATCTGACGCGTTGCTTTTGGGGCTTATATAATTTTCTTGTCTCTTTCTCAAATTGTTTAGTCCTGAGGATGGAAATACATTTTCCAAAACTTTTGCAAACAACCACGTGTTAAAACATTCTTTACTCCTGCTGACCATGCCCCGTTAACCTGACATCAGTATTTTATCAGTATATTTATGGTCGTTAGGAGTTCTCAATGTAAAAAAATAAATAAACAAGGTAACTTAAAAAAGGTTTAATTTAAACAATATCAATGTAATTTATGTAAGAAACTGTGCGTATGTTAGAATTGTCAGGCCCATTTTACTACGCAGTAATTGCTCATTTTCTTTAGCAATAAGCCAACGTAAAAACAATTTACTAAACGGATCTACAATGTTTTCAATTTTATTTTATTACAATGTCAATACATTTTAATATCGTCAAGCTTGAATTATTGTACGATTTTCTACTAGCATATACTCTTGATTACGAATGCAAACTTGTAAAATCTCTCCTTGTGTAGAGTTCATTGTTATGTGCTCTGTTAATTTAAATGTAACATGAATTTTATCTAAATGAGCATTTTTTTCAAATGTATTTTTCATCACTCTAACTATAGGTTAGGGTTTATTTCATATTGTTTTCGTCCCAACATAACAATGCTGATTATTCATATTTAGAGTAAACATGAAACGTATCGTTTAAATGATTCAGTTTTTACTATTGAAAATAACTGAAATGGAAAAAAATTGAATAAAGATATGTTTAGATAGACCTTCTTCAAGGGAATTCAGTATTTCCGTTGAATTAACTTACAAGATAAGAATTTAAATCAGACTGCGTCTGATTTTGTGTATTGTCCGTTTTGACAATGATTTGGGAGTCTGAATCTCAGGCTAAATTGATATGAAACTATTAGTGTAAAAAATAATTAATACTGATAAGTGTTATATTATTACCATTAATATAATTGTAGCTGGGTTTTGTCCATAAATACTGAAACATGGGAAAATCGGGAATGTCGAATTCACGAAGCACAAATTCACATATCATTTTTATTTAACATTAAATTGTGACAATGGTTTCACAATACAAAAATAAATTATGTCTCAAACAACAAAAACGTATTTAGTGAAATGGAAGACTTAACAAACTGAACGTCTAGTACGTGTTCAGCGGATATAATGAACCACTTTCTTTGAAAGTTTTGGCACCGTGACAATCGCCTCACGTGAATCTCATCTCATTGAACGCATTTCACTTAAAACATCTGCGTTGGTTTCTTTGAAGTTCTACCGACTACTATAGCGAAAATGCTGTTCAGTGTTTCAGTTTAAAAAGTTGTGTAAGATAATTTTAAAATTCCGGAAACATTCTAATAAACATTCTATGACAAAGGTAGAATGCGAACATTATTACAAGTATGCGTAAAAAAATCGTGAACTGCTG
Organism: Gryllus bimaculatus; assembly: GCA_017312745.1. Lineage (NCBI taxonomy): Eukaryota > Metazoa > Arthropoda > Insecta > Orthoptera > Gryllidae > Gryllus > Gryllus bimaculatus. The sequence continues at coordinate 65,560 of BOPP01000163.1, forward strand.
GAATGCAAGAGATATTCCGTGATGTTTAGCTTCTTAGGTATTACGACAACGAAGTGCCAGCATATAGGAATTTTACAAGTTATTTGAGTTAACTATACAATCACGAAATATTAGTGCGTGTTTTCGCACAAAGACGGTAAACATAATAGCATTTGACTTTTCCAAATTTCGATGTATGCAATAGTTTTAATACGACGTTATGGTTTGAATTACATATATATTTACATTTAATTAGGATTATGTAATTATTCGAATAATACGATTATTCGAATTATCCACTCATTCGAGTTATTAGGGTATTCAAATTATAAGATTATCATGTATTTGATTAAAAATTCGCACATTTCTAATTTTCCAATGTCACGCTATCTAAGCGTCTACTGCAAATGGAAATCTTAGTTTGACAGTGACGTATTTTTCATTTTCGTTGTGGGTGGGTGTGTTTGTATATCAATTTATTTTTTATATGTTTCTGGACCACGCTGCCCAATACTGTGTTCGCAAATAGCGTTTCTCCTAGGTTAAACTCAACGTGCTAGAATATACTACATAGAGTGGCTGAAGCGCCTCCATCTTTGAAGCAAATCGATGCTTTTTTTCCGCCGAGTCAAAGCTGCGCCCGCTGGGGAAAAAAGTATTCTAGCATTACGTTAGGCGCTGGTTACGGACGGTTACACCCAGGTTACACCGCCACTCGTATGTTTTGATTTCAAAAAAAAAAACATGACGGGCACTAGTTCGGCGAGCCTCCACCAAGAGCGCTGAAACTATAGAAACAGCCACTCTACGTAGTGTATTCTAGCTCGTTGGTTAAACTGCATCCTACAACCGCCGAGTCCAATCTTGAACTGTAAAGCTGAATATGAATTCTTCCCCATCCCGAAACCCTGCATTTCTCGGAGGCAAGTTTTCTAGCAAAGAACCTCTCTCCCAGCCCCAACCGACCATCGCGTCGTGGTCGCGGTGGTTCAGCCGAAGTAGGCGGCGGTGAGCCCCGGGTAGGGCAGCGGGGCGGCGGCGGCGGCGGCCGGGTGCGCCTTGGCGGCGTGGGCGTAGGGGAGCGGCGCGGGGGCGTGGGCTGCGATCACGGAATAGAAGGCCGGCCGGTGAAAGTCGGGCGAGCAGGGCGTAGGTGGTGCGGGAAGGGCACGAGGCACAGGGCGGCGGGATCAAGGAACTCCGAAACAGGGTCGGTTGCGCCAGTGGGGCGCACGGCATAGCGTGCCAAGCGCGCAGCGGGGCGTGCGAGTGACGCGAGACGACGGCGGAGACGGCACGGGGCCGTATAGCTGACGAGCACGCGGCGAAACGCCGGCTTGTGGCAGGTAGGGACACATTTTAATCTTGCAGAGGATGTGCTGTGCACCGGACACCCCACCAAAACGGTTACACCAATAATCATCAATCATAACGCATAATCATTTAACTCTTAATATTATAATAATTTTATATAATCTATAACAAACATTATCGGGATAGCGAAAGGATTCTTGAGGAGATATACTACTGAGCTTAAAACTAATTTCAATAATAACTACTAATACAATTACTACACAGCAAACAATTTCATCTACTATTAAGCAAACTAAGCACAGGACTACTAGTATTAATATGATTAAATGAGTGAATAATTAATTAATAATAATAATAATAATAATAACAACAAACATATCCGGGAAAATATCACACGCACGCAAGATACAGATGGATAGCGATCTCGCCCATTGACAATCGTAAACTGCTCAGTTGGACACCTTTCAGTAAAGGTGAAGTGTTCCAATGTGGCATCAGAATAATATCAGTTATAGGAGTGATCCCGAAAATGAGCACATCGGGGCCACTGGAGTGTCTTCATTTGGATGCCAGGATTGTATATAATATGCAAAAGTAATTTTGAATACATGCCGTATTGTCAGAGCCTATCTGAACTTCAGTAACGCAACCACACAACCTGGCCATCCATTCCTGTGTGTGGTTGAACATACCGATCAGTACATTACTGTGAAATAATTGCATAATTAGTATTAGAACTCCAAAAATAAAAATTGAATAATTAATATAATAATAATAATAATAAATAATAATAATAATAATAATAATAATAACTGATAAAAATACTCTCAAATTTAATTATACTAATAAAGTAAATAAATAATAATAATAATAATAAATCCTAAAATAGATATATAATAGACAATATAAAGCGAGTATATATGACTATAATATTTAGTCTAGTTATGTACAGGAAATGTTTGTCAAGTGTGTGGTTTTTTGTGTAAATGAATGTTTATCCGTACACATTTTCTTTAGATTTTAAATCATCAGTTTAGTTAGTGGCAAAACCCCAAAAGCACCTGTATGATTGGTAGCGCAAGCAACAACTACAGGAAGGATAAGCGATCTCTTGCCGTCGTTCTGATTACAAATATATACAACATGGTCTAGAGGACAAAGTCGGTTTGTTTCAAAGTATTCGTAGGCCTACAAATGAGCAAGTCTGAAAATATGCATGATCATCTTCAGGAAGAACAAGAACAGCAAAACGTAACAACTAAAACTCAATATAAATTCTCTAGCAATCAACGTGTGAAAGGAAAATCAAAGATTCTACTGGCATGATATTATGACAACAACCTACTGGCAACCACACATCAATACAAGTTAAAAAAGGAATGCCTTCTCAGAAAGAATATTATTAAAGCTATTTTCTTCAACTTCATGGGGCTGAGATAAAAACAAATTATCTTGTCCACTTACAGACCCTTTCATACCGTTTCCCAAATAGATTTATGGATCAATTTATTTATCAATCAGCAAAAAAAAATATATTAAACAGACTTTACACCCCAATCCCATACTAATGTATTGCGAATGGCAATTGGGGAGCCTTTTGGACAAGTCCGGTCTCTAGTAAATCCATGCTGAGCCAATGAAGAGCCCTTCAACATAAGAAGACGAAATAATTTTCTTACGGCCAAACGCCCAAGCAAATCTCGTGTTCTTCTGTAACCCAACCCACAGGAATGATATTCTCCTAGATATTCAGTTCAAAACCGAAAAAAAAAAAAAAAAAAAATTATTTCCCTCCAAACCAACATATCAATTGTTAAAACATACCTCGATGAAAATAGACTTCAACATTTCCCCAACGTAACATCCAGATATTAGTCCAAAAGCCTCCATGGTTTTCTTCTACAAATACGCATTAATACAAGTCCTTAATGAATACAAAGGAAAACTGACACCAGGTCCACAACAAAATATATGTCTAGTTCTCCCTACAAACGAATTGTCAGCTATCTTAACAGTCAATCAGAAACCCCCAGCTTATTTACAGATAGTTCCAAAACTCTAATGGCCTAGTGAAGTGTGCCCAATTGTAATTGATCGTCAAGTACACAATCTTACAAGCTTAAGTGATATCCCACTGTGTTCTATATATTACTGTGAGCCTAACGTCCATATACAGAGTCTTAAAAATAAAATGACCACCAAAGATATGTTAATACAAAATTTGTGAATCTTATCACTGATGTGCGGAGTCGCCTATTACCAGAAAAAAACTGAAGGTACTAGAAAGCTTTAGTAACACCATCCAAACTAGATTCCAATAATTTAGAAAAAAAACACGGAACAACAATTGCTGTATAGACGAATTTTTAACTACGATTAACGACCAAAGAAATAGTGATTTGTGCTGGATCCCCTCAATCGAGGACCCTCGACATTGGGGTATAACCAGGGCCAACGACATTGAGTTGACAGAGGGTGTGCAGTCCAAACAAGCCTAGGCCTCCTTACCTGTGAACTACTCGACGCCGCAGCCAATAATGTCTCAGCGATAATGTTATAGAAAAAAAGTACTTTTTCGAAAAAACAAAAACATAAGGAAATTGTGGGACTACGAGAATGCGAAGAAGTTCTCCACCCACTAGCAAACTGTTCATGACTGTATCGAAAATCAGTTATTGAAGACACGCTCCTTACTTCAAAAACGAAGAAGGGAATCAAGTTAGTTCTATACTCGCTTGAGAATAGGCCATTCAGCGCCCTTGACATCACAAGCTTTAAATAAACAAAGGAGTCCCCAATCGTTGCCATTACGATTGCCTCATACGAGATTATCCAATATCATTGCGCCATATCCACTGTGAGATCTGTTCATTGCCCTTTCTAATTTAATTATTTAAGGAAATTCAATTATAAGAGCCCACGCAATGCTTTCTAAGGCAACTATTCAGGACACTTGTTAAAACGACTGCAGCAAGTGTGTATGTGTAATCCATTTCCTCCAGATAAACTCAACCTCCACAAATGCCTGTAGCTAAAAACTTCACGCCAATACTTGTCAACGTTAAAAACTAAGTCATATTGCATTACAGCTAATGAACTGACCCACTTAATAAATCAAAAACGGCCCGCGCGGCCATCGAAATACTCTACGAGGGTTGCTGTCAACAGTTTACAGTTTTCGGTGTGAGTTCATTATGGTTATTTTGGTATACATTTAATTTTCTTATGTAACTATGATTTAATACTACTAATAAACTATTTCAAACGCCCAGGTTAATGTGTAATAAAGAATAATTCCATTTTATTGCCTCTTTCCTCCACTCTCGCAGGTCAAGTGTCTGACACTGTCATGTCTAAATGTATAGTATGTGTAGATACCGCCTGTAATGTCATAACCTAACAACAGATAATCATTTGTAAATACGTGTGATTCTGTATTAACACACTTGCGTGGGTCGCTCATTGGACCTCGATGTTTAATGCGAACCTATTATAAAATAATGTCTAGCAGGTGAAATAAAAAATTTTAAAAACAATCTAAAGTTTCTGATGCACATCATTTTTGTCATATTTTTTCCAACCATCTTGTCCTTCTTTTCTGTTATTCTTTAAACACACACAGATTCCGTATTATTGTATGTATGTGTGGTGTTATGTGTTTTCAAAGTACATTATACGTATTTATTTGTCTCTACTTCCTCTGCTTCGACTCTAATTTTTTTTAAATGTTATTAAATTTTAAGGAGTCCACTGGTAGATAGGGACCAGTAATATGAATCCTTAACAGTTTCACTACCACAACTCGATTTGTAGTGATGAATAATAATAAATTCATAATATGAATAAAAAATAATAAATAATAATATAATAATAATAATAAATGTAATAATAAAAATAATATAAAATATAATAAAGTAATAATAATGATAATTATTATTATCATCATTATCTCATTAAATTCACTGTCTTGTATCAGCAGTGGTCCCGTTTTGGAAGGGCATTTGGGAAGACTAAGGTAGTCGAGCCTACCACCTATGCTTTGCTCTTGAAAAGCTCGGGTGGACACCATATACACTAGCAGTCGGAGGCAAGGACAAAAAGTCGATTCTTTCCATTGCGGAAACGCTACTAGAGTGATTCGACACCCGCCGAGATCGAAATCGCCGTCTTCGCTATCTCCCTGGGCGCCCCTGGTCGCTGGTGTTTTAAGGGGGTAAAAGTACTTAGTGCTAAACTTGTTGAATTTAATTTATATACTAGTATATTTCGGTAAAATGTTCCTGGAATTATGGCAAACAGCAAGTATCCGGATGCAATATTTATTAAGTAAGAGAGTGGGTAGATTAGTTTCTTTTAATATATTTCAGTAGAACCGAGCAATCAATGGTTAACCTCGAGTAATAAGATGGTGAAGGGGAAACGGTTTCTCAAACTCAAAAAACGACACATTGCCAGTTAAATTAAGACTAACACGAAGTACCGATTTTTGGAAAGTGTTAGCCTCATATCCTCCTTCCCCCATCATCTGCCAGAGCCGCAAGCAACCTCTGAGCCAGACTTTTACATTTTCATATTTAGTAAACTTAAACCCTTAAAAGATCCGTTTCCTAATTGAAAAAATAAAATGAATTAGTAAAGAAAATAATGTCTTATTACTTGATCTAAATATATTTTGGAATCACATACTATTCTCTCCCAAATTCCAACGAATTTTTTTAATAGCTCTTAACAGAAAATCGTGAAATTTATGTATAGAAGAATACGGAACAGAAATTCACACGAAAAGAAATCAGACAGAAAAAGAAAGAAATTGTTGTAGATTAGTGTTGCTCTCCTAACGTAAATAACTAATCATGAATTCATGAACCATGTTGTTTCGCTTAAAATGTTTCGGCACAGCTAGGCTTCAGTCGGTAGCAGCTTCAACTAGTATTGCAAAATTACGAAATTAAATAACTATTTCAATAAAGAGGAAAGAAATTGCTTTAGAGGATCAGGAAGAGACTAACCATATTAACCGCTGTTCTTCTTCTCCTAGCCTACGCACACTTACTTCAGTAGTCAGTTTCCTCTAATCAAAGCGAGTAAAAGTAGCCAGATCATGTATTTTAGCACTAAATGTGTGGGGCAATTTGTTTTCCGCTGAATTCAAGATTGTGTCCGAGTGTTAATCGCGAAGACCACTGAATGTCGAGATCTCTCGGCGTTAATATTGAAAACGCGGCAAAAGGTAAAATGAGGGTCAAATTGGAACTTTCAAGCAGCTGAAACATTATTTGATCTCATACTGCAACTTCAATAGAATATTTAATGTACTCACACGTACTTTTTGAGTTATCGTCCACCTGAGAATTTCAAAACACTAGTTCCATCGTAATTAATTATTCCCCCAGCTGTTTCGTAGAGAACGTACCATACCTTCGGGTCGTGGAAATCAGTGAGACGAGCCACTAATGGTAAATACTATGGTTTTCTTTCATATTGGGTTCTGAGGAGATTACCTACCCGTATCTATTAATGCTGGTTGCAACTGAGCGAGAAGAGAGAGAGAGTTAGAAATTTAAAATGGTTATAGCATGGCGATAGAATTGGGTTGGGAAACCAACAGTATTGCTTGCAATTTGGCCTTATAACAGGCCCATAAAAGGATTTGATGGATGTGGATTTGTGCATTGTAAGAAGCAGGTATTATTCAGGTTAAGTATATCCTTTAACTCGTCCTCGACGAGTTTTGGTCGATAAATGAGACAGTCGGCATAATAGATTCGTTTCCTTGGAGCATTCCAAATAAAACTAATTACTCTGTTTTGTATACGTTTAATTAGTTGTTCATTGTCGTCCGGAACGGCAATTACTGTACATAAACTGTTTTCCCCCCCTCCCTCCCCAAAAAGTGTGCCTTTTCATATCAATATTTCGCGTCCACTTCAGTGGAAAAAAGAACAGCCCTATGTCCATTGTTACTCGGGAAAGGCCAAACATGGAGTACTAGCTTCATGGGCAGATACGATCAAGGCTGTAATATTGGGGAATGTATGAGGGAATGAAGAGCGAAATGTTTTGATATATCTACCAACGTACGGGGAATAATATGGGCAGGAATTAACAGCGCTTGGGAGACTGCGCGATGCAAAATGAAATATGAAACGGATATGCCGGCGTGTGCGAATTAAAAATGAACACACAAATCGAGCGGTGACTTCGGTAACAGCACATACGGTTCGAGTGAAAGGCGCTGGTTCGAGTTTCAAAATGGAAAAGTAAACAAAAGAATGGTAACGAGGAGAAATAATGAACAAATAGGGGAATGGATGAACAGTTTTATAAGGGTGAAGAAGGTAAATAGAGAAGAGGAAGTCTGTAGCAAAAACACCAAGAAGCGAGCCTAAAAGAGTAGGTAAGTATCAAGAAAAAGACAACAGAGAAAATAGAAAGGAAGGGCAAGGACGAAGAAAGTTAAATGGTCCGGGTAACAAAATAAGGGGTCATAAATAATGGGGAGTTTGTTTGCCCAGAAACGCGACAAGCAGTGTTACGGTGATTTAATTAGCTCTTGGTTTTGAATAGCAAGGAAGTTGGCAATAGCACATGGAGCTCTCTCCCCGAGACCAGACTCCCGCGGCGCACGTAGCGGCCGGACGCGCTGCCATATGACCGCTGAGAACAATGACTGAGACAGGTGTGTGGTTGAAACAAAGACAGAGTCAGTCTGGTGAACTGAGAAACAAGGGGAGGGGAGAACTGCGAGGAAATCACGCGGCGAATCAACAATCTCCGCTTTGGTGTTAACGCTAAATTCACACACCACGCACGGGCAGTGTGCGATCATTTGAAAAGCATCCCGCCGACGAAGATAAGATCGCCGCCTGATACAGTGCGATCCCGTCAGATCCGATGAAAGCGTCCAAACGACAAGTTAACACGTGATGTGCCTCGTAGTAGCGGGAGCTCGCTGGTTTAGTCCTTAAACGGAGATTAGTAGTTTCTAAGTAACGCGTCGCTAACGGGAATGTGTAGGAAGGTTGAATGTAGTGAAGGCGTTATGGCAGGGGTTGCGAGGTGGATGTCAATTATATAATAGAAATCTGTGGTTATAAAATTATGTAAGGGGGGTCTCGTTTTATGTAATAGGTATACCACATCTCTGAAACTGTTATGTCGAAAATTGACCAGCTAAATACTTGCAGAAAAGATAGGATTAATTTATGTACAATAAAAATTATCACTACTTAAAAAACGCTATATTTGAAAGCAGACAATGGCAAATTTTTATGAAATACTCACCATGAATACCAGATTTTCAATAAATCAATTGGTAATAAAAGATAATCCTCTCTGCCATCATCAACATTTACGCCGATCCATTAGAATAGAACGTCAACATAAACCACT
>BOPP01000163.1:74269-144924 GCA_017312745.1 Gryllus bimaculatus
TAATTTTGAATACATGCCGTATTGTCAGAAGCCATCTGAACCTTCAGTAACGCAACCACACACCTGGCCATCATTCCTGGGTGTGGTTGACATACCGATCAGTACATACTGTGAATAATGAAAGATAATAATAATAATAATAATAATAATAATAGCAGCAGTAAAAACTACAATAATAGTTATTGTAGGAAATGTTTGTCAAGTTGTGGTTTTGTAAAATGATGTTTATCGTATTTTTGATAATCCAATTATATTCTTTTTTTATTTAACAAATTCTTTGTTAAAAATAAGAAGAATGAACTAAAAAATAAGAGTTACAGTCTGTCTTTACTCGAATCGACAGTCCGCAAACGGGTCAGGGCCTAAGGGTTAAGGGATAAGTGTGATTAGCACGAAGATATCCCTTACGCTGCATTCTGATCTTCTCAAACTGAGAAGTGAGCATTCGCATCGTCACACAACAGTATATACTGACGCATTGTAAGGAAAACGCCCACTATAATTTTACCCGACCGGATATGGAACCTGGGGTCTTCATGGAAAGCGAGCACGCTGGCCTATAAACTAAACCGCGAGGGCAATAGCTTCAGTATTAACAAGTAATAATATTTTATATTTTATCTTCTTCTCACAGTTGTAAGCTTAACAATTGCTGAGAAACAGTTTTGCTTTTCGCAATTACCAAGCACTGTTGTTACCCCACAGCTACTTACCAGAAATCAGTTTGATAAATCATTTTTGACTTTTCAAGGAATTGACTGCCCCAGTCGGGATCTGGACGTATACCGGGAGATCCAGGTTCGTTTTCCGACTGGGGAGGTCAATTCTTTGAACAATTAAACATGATTTATAGTAACAATACAAATATTAATAATAATAATAATAATAATAATAATAATAATAATAATTACTACCTAAACTGGAGCAATTACATCGCACAATAGTACGAGTAGAAAATCTACAACAGCAAAACATATGTAAATTCGAAAACCACCAATATATTGTTTCATGACGTTTTGTACTTACTCTCGAAGATTAATGAAATAACGGAGTTTTACAAATTCTGAAGAAATGCTGTTCACGGTGAAAGCAGAGTTAAATGAAGAGTTTCTGATAGATGATAATAGAGTTTCTGAAGATGGAATTGACATGTTTTGTTTTTACTAAAATCAGTACACGTATGTTTCTAGAGCATTATATCAGTATATCGTACTATTCGCCTTCATTCAAAAATGTAATGCATCACAAATAATTATAATAACTTGGCATCATTCGTAAAAGGGCACATATCAGCTGAACACTACGTTAATAAGCCCGCACTATAATTTTGGATTAAGAACAATTCTTGAGCTTACAAAATTCGCCATCTTCCCTTCGCTAACTATAACACGCCTGCTCGCGCTACGAAACGTCGCACAGAATATCAAGAAACTGCTTATGCACAGGTTTTTGGCAGGTTTCATTCCGTCTTGGTCAAGGTGATTTAATTTACCTGCCGAACATCTATGCAGATGGGTTTGCCTAAATATCAGTGGTGAATGTTGCATATCCGTTACGAAGTCTGTAACATTTTGTCTAGGACAGCCTGTATTATAACTAATATAGTAATGGTAAAAGCGACAATAGCAATATGTATCAATATCTCCTTTACGTTCTTCTTTTACTATCTCTTCCTCTCTCATCGACCCTACAGTCTTCCTCTTTCCCGACACTCTCCTTATACCCTCTCTACCCAAACCATATCTTCTTGCTGTTTCTCCTTTTTCCACTTTTCGGAACTCTCTTTTATTCTTTCACTGATTTCCTTCTCTTACTGAATCTTATCTCCTTCCGTTTCTCCCTCTGCTTCTTCCTGACAATCTCACAAACTTCCTCTTTTTCTCAGTTTAACCCTCTCTCTTTCCCTCTTCCTAATTCTCCCTTTTCTTTTTCAATCTCCCTCTTTCGTCCTCTTCCACGCCTTTTCTCTTCCTCTGTCTTTCTTTTATTTATTATCTATCCCTACGTTAACCTCTGTCACCCAAAGTCTCCATTAATATCACCCTTTTCACTCGTTATTTCTCTCCCTATTCCATTAACTATCTCCTTTCAGTCTATTTCATTTATAATTCCTTCTTCCTTCAGTATCTGCCTCCCTCTTTCAAATCCTTTCTCTCATTATCTCCAACTACCTTTCCCTCTTGTATTCACGCTCTGCCGCTCTAAGATGATGTTTCGCTATTTCTAAAAATTCTTTCATCTTCCTCTTCCAACGCCGCTCCCCCTTACTCTCATATTACATCATGCCCTCACCACATTGAATGACTTCCAAGTTCACCCCCGGTCTCCTTCACTGTCTCCTTAGATTTTTCTGCCATACATTGTATCTGTCTCTTTCCCCGTTTCTATCGTTTTTACACCATCGGTCTTTCCTTAATCCTGTTTCACTCACGCGTTCTCCCCGTCTTTCACCATTGCCCTTCCTCGCTCTCACCACATCATCTTTTCGCATTATCTCTCTTTCACCCCTTTTTTACCTTTTCCACCCTCTCTCACTTCTTCGACCTCCGGCAGTCTAGCTTCCTTCTTCCTCATCTCTCTTTTTTTTAATTTCACCTTCTCCCATAATATTTCTCATTTCATGCTCTAATTTACTCTCTCTCTCTCTCTCTCTATCTCTCTCTCTCTATCTCTCTCACTCGCTCACTCTCACACACACACGCACACACGAACACATAAAATCGCTCGCTCTCTTCCTGGCCATTTTCACCATCCATCACTATCCTGTCAGGCGTTCTCTCTCTTGCGTCCTTTCCCACATCCAATTTCACCCTCCGTTTGGCCCCACACAACCGCTTCTCACTATTTCTTTCCCCCTCTCCCAATTCTATGTTTTTCACCATCCCTCACAATCTCTCTCCCACTCTATCTCTTTCAACCCCTCCGCTATCTATGACACTATTAATGTCGTTCACCTCTCCCAGTCTCTGTCCAATTCCCCCTCCCATGATCTCTTCATTCTCCCTCTCCCTCCCTCTCTCTCTCCCTCCCCCTCTCCTCGCCTCTCTCCCTCCCTCTCTCCCCTCTCTCTCTCCCTTCCCTCTCTCTCCCTCCCTCCCTCCCTCTCTTCCCTCTCCTCCCCTCCCTCTCTTCTCCTCTCTCTCCCCCTCTCTCTCTCCCACAATCTCTTCATTCTCCCTTCTCTCGGCCGTGCTAAACCTAGCGCGACGGAGCACGTTGTTGGAGCGCAGGCCGCGTTGGCCGCCGCAACGCGTGCGAGAGCAGCGTGGAGCCGTGCGGCGGGACGCGGCGCGCGTAGGCCGGCGCGACACCGTGCCGGCCACCCCGGCGGCCCGCGCGGCGCCCCGCCCGGCGCCAACGTAGCCCCGGCCACGGCAGCGCCGAGCGCGCCCGCGCTTGCTCTTCTCGGCCTCCTGCGGCGCGCCGGCCACCGGCGTCCAGGTGGCCGAGCACGGCCCCGCCACGGCGCACGCGGCCGCCGCCAGCACCTGCCGCACAAACACGCGCGCGCGGGTTAGAGGGCGGTGACGTGATTCAAGAGGCGTCACGTCATGCTAATTAGCGAACCTCGGAACTCCATATTCACTCCTCTATTTTCTGTTTACTTCACGATAAATTATAATTATAAAAAGTAAAGTATTAGTAATAAATAAACCAGCAGCTTAAATAAGTGAGTTCTCTCAATATTTACAAGTTCAACAAGAAATAAAACTAAAATTCTGCTTCCCGGCTATGTTTATTCTTTCCATTGCGAAACTGTCTGTTCTACTCTCAGATTTCTCGGTAATATATCAATGCAACAATGAGAGTGTCGTGAATCGAAAATTGGATTGTCTATCGAAATACATACAAACGCTATCTGATCAAAAACACTGAGCAAAACTCTCATCGCCCTCTAACGAATGTTTAAAGAATTTTCCTCACAATAACGTTGGGTGCTGTGATAAGATGGCAGAATTATGTAAGTCACTTTTTCATGACATGAGACACAAAATGACATAAGTCACTCTTGCGTGTTAATGTTTAGAAGCACACAAAAGGTGCATTTCTCTTGTAGTTGATGAAAAACCAATGGTGGCAAATTGCAGTAATGCAAAAGCCGCAGAGTAATTTTTCATGACATTTTGATAATAAAAATGGCTGTCATAGAAATTTTTTTTAAAGTTACGTATAACAATTTGCCATTTTAGCACAGGTGGACTCTCTATCAGAGAGGTTGCAAGAAGTGACCCTCTTCACACTTCGCTGATACAAAGTTACTCGCTCTATCAACTGAAGAGCCTCACATCTAAACATTGTTCTGCCTTCCAATGTAAAACAAAATTTAATTTAAAAAAAAGTCTATCTGATCGACATGGATGTCGCATGCCTAGTGGCATCGCCACGGACGAAGGGGGGGAGGAGGCGAGGGCGTTGCGAAGAACGGCACTGCCCCACTACTTCAAACACATCGGCGGTCGAAGCAATGCAACCACCAGCGCCTGCCACACAACCAAGCACAGAGGTTACAGGGTTATGGAGAGGTCGAGCGACCGCCAACAGCTGTCACATCACCACACGTGCTCTCGCGTTAGAGGCCAGTGGAAAGGATGCTTACTCCTAGCACCTACCACACTCCCACACAGAAGTGAGAGGGCAATGTAAAGCACTGCCAACACCTGCTACACCCACGCGTTATATAAGAGATCTAAAACATTTAGAATCGTCCGTTTGTACCTTGAGAATATATAAGATTCGGAAATAGGTTTGGCGGACTACAATTTATCTTACAGTATTTTAAAGTCCGAGAAAATTTGAAATTTAATCTAACAAAACTTAGACATATTAATAAAATAGGACACACACTGGATGATCGTTCAATGACAAAATCACAAAGACGTGAGACTCTTCATTCACGAAAATTAAGGCTTAGCGAGCTGAGGGAGAATATCAATAAATTCTAACATTATTTCGCATACTGAATCATCGTTGAATGACGTAGTTACAAAAATCTATGACTACATGTTTTCTTAAGGAAGGGCTCCTGCCTGGCCGGAAGGATTACAGTGAGAAAAGCAACACTCATTTAGAGTTGAAATTGGAGGAAAATTTGGAGTTGTTCTAAATTGGCTGTTACAGTCCCTTCCCAGAAACAAAATGGATTCGTTATACCTCAACTTTTATAATTTTATGAATACAAAATTCAACTTCAGCAGACATAGCGGGTTGAAGAGCATATTAATAAAATGGAACCCTGTTCCTCATAACAAAGGCGCTTTGCGTACTCAGTATGTCGTAGGACTGCACGCCTGCTAGGGCAGTTGACTAGGCTGAAGAACGCATATACTTGTGGGTGAAGTTTCTGATAAGATATGATTACTATTTCGTGAAATACTTAATTTGTTCTACTTTATCTTAGGATTCGTGTAAATCTTCAATTCAACTCTATGGTCCAGAGCATGTGGATACATTTGGACACTGTTTCGCGCGTTTTAAGTTCCTTAGATTAGGATTGTTTTCAAATCTATTATTAGGATTCCTGATTCGTGGAAATTTAGAATTTGTCCTAAACTATCTTACGATTCGAAGATGTTGAAGAATGAACCTAACTAGGCCTAGCGGTTATCAACAAATTCCGGCACTATTTCGCACACTGGTTGATCGTAGAATGGCAGACAATCTTGTGAGAAAGCTCGGGGTATGATATATCTGCATTGCCTCTGACTCGAATGTCTTAAAGTTCGATCATTGATGTTGGCATATTTTGAACACTAGTTATATGGCTATATCGAATTCAATCGCTGTCTGGAGGATAATTCTAGCGACCGGCTGCTCTGATCGGTAGTTTTCAGTTGTTTCTCCGATCAGTACTAGGCCAATGCTGGAGCAGTACCCTATCAAAAGACCACGGCCCGCGCACGATCTTTCCTTCCCATTCCTTGTCCTACCCTCTCCCCTTACACACACACTAACATGCACTACACTACCTCGCATGACGGGAGACCAGTCGGTAGCTTAGAGCGTGTCCCGACTGGGGGCGGCGCCCAGCTAATGGGAGATACCTGGCCGCGGGAAATCCCTGTTGTAAGTCGGCACTGGATCCCGGCACCCAGCGAGGAAGAACTCCGTGATTACAAAGCATGCACTGCACTTATGGAACTACAGACGATAGCGGATGCCGTGCGCGGACGCGTCAATCAAGTCACCGCATGGCGTACTCACAAAGACGTAGGACTGCATGTCTGCTCGGGCGGAGGAGGGAGGTCAGCTGGCCGGAAGGAGCACTGTGCGGAAGACGACCGCCCCGGGCGGTTTTATACCCGCCCGCGCCCGGGGCGCTTTTCCCGCCCGCTGGGCGTCCGCCCGCTCACGTGCGCCCGCCCGCCCGCCCGCCGGCGATTTCTTCTCGTGAAAGTCACGGTCGGCGCCCGCGGCTCTTCGCGCTGCCTGGCATTCGAGAAAGCGGCGGCAACTCGGTTTTCGGACGAATGATACATTTTTCCCAAATCAAGCTCAAAGGTTCGGGCGAGAATTATAAAAGTGACCACATGCGACCGGCAAAGGTGGCTCAGGGCTTCAACTGATGTACTGCAGGCGCCCTGACCGGGAGGATTAAGGAGTAATCCAGTGGACGGCGGGATTCTTCATTCTAGCTAGGTGCTAGGTCGTATTCATCTACTGTTTGAAAGGAGAATTCCAGCTGCGGCTGTTCGCGATCGGTAGTTTACGAGGTTTCTCCGATCAACACCATTCGAATGCCGGAGGCAGACCCTAACAAACGGGCCACGGACCCCGCGCCTATATTTCCTTCCTCCCCGTCGCCCTATCCGCACCCTAACTTATACTTACACACACACATTATTCACATTTCTGACTGATGGATTCATTTTAATATGTTTTGTACTATGGTAACGAAATAATCTCCACAAAAGTTTTAATAATTTTTATTAATAATTTTCTAGAGTTAAACTTTCGGGAACACTTTTCCATCCTGCTGCCACCTAGCATAAACCAGCATGTTTGCCGTTTTCACATTTTTTGACCATGTGTGTGAACATTCATGGAGATCCACGTTGCTTGAACAAGATCCCTGAGGATGGGAAAAGTGTTATTTCCGAAAGTTAACTCTGAAAATTGTTAATAAAATTATTAAAACTTTTGTGGGTATTATTTCCTTTACCATATTATGATTACCACAGATATCTGCTACCATAAGGGTATTTATGTTTTGTACTTTTGTCTAGGGACATTTGCTGTAACGAATCGATCGCGAATGTTTCAATTAGATAACGTTAGATCTTTCTCCCTTGCACGGAGAGCTGGCGCGCTCCTCACAACTATTTTCCGAGAACGTCTTTGGCATGTATTGGCGCGATCGTGTATTTACTTTCTAATTCGATTCTGCGAATTTTCCTCGGGATTTTCGTGGCGCATTTGATTCACTTTAATCAGGGAAATCAAACTCTCTATATCCGTACAGGCATTAATATGTTCACAGGAGAGAAAAAAACATAACATTTTTTTCTTCTGCTCAATAGTCAAATGTATTCCAGCTCCTATGTTGAAGATTACATTTTTTAACTAAGGATTCACAGGATTCGTCGTGGAATTGGATAAAACCTTGACATGAAATTTAAATATACTGCACGGAACGTCATTTTAGTAGCCTGTTTTATTTTGTCGAAATTCCACGTTATACATTTGGGTTACTTCACGATATTTGCCACGGCTTTTAGATAATGCTGCCTGAAACATTACATCATTTTGGTATTTTAATTGGACGAATTTGCCAGAAAGAATTCATAGTTTATTCCATAAATATATAATTTTTATATTCGAATTTGTTTTAATCATATTTTTTAAGAGCTTTCACTGAAGAAAAACGTTTTATGACATTATCGAGCAGTGCATTCTCGTGAACCCGACAACACGAGTGCCGTGTAATAGAATCAATTCTATATTTTGTTGCCCTTTGACTGAGCTCTGGACCGTTCATTGCCTATTGTCTAAATAAAATTTCGCAGTTATTGGCAGCACGATAGTAGGCCACGACCCTGGTTGCGTTCGCTCGAGCCAACGCTATAATAATAATAATAATTTAATATAATAATATAATATATTATTTACAGATAATAATAAATAATAATTTAAAAACATAATAATAATAATAAAATAAATAATAATAATAATAATAATAATAATAATAATAATAATAAAATAAAAAATATAATATATAATAGTAAGTCGGCCCTGGGCGCTTAGAAGGTTGGCGCGACCGTCGTCAGTCGCCGAGAGGCTCAGTTCGTAGCATGCGTAGACATTGTTATTTGTGACGTGTCTGTCCCTATCACATCCTATCAATCTCAGGCCGTAGAACCTTGTTTGAATCCAAGTGATCAGCTGAAAAGCTGACCTGGAAGCAATACACACTATAATCGGTGTAGCGTGTCGTAATGGCCTGTATCGCATAAAATATCATAATACCATAATAATAATTATAATAATAATAAAATAATAATAATAATAATAATAATAATAATAATAATAATAATAATCAATAATAATAATAATAATTATAATGTCGTCCCGTGGCAGCAGACGGGTTTCCGCAGGCTCGTCGTCACGAGGAGGCTGCAGGTTCGAGTCCGTGCGTAGGACATAAAGTTTCGTAATTTGTGATCCCTTCCCTACTACTCACCCTATCATCTCATAGCACAAGCTAAGGCAACCTTGCGTTGAATCAAGGTACAGCTAAAAGCTGATCTGGAAGAAATTAACCAGCGATAATCGTGTAGCGTAGTCAGTAAACTGGGCCTATATATGCAATAATAGTATAATAAAATAATAATAATAATAATAATATATAATAATAAATAATAACTTTATTAATGGCGATTAATGATCGAGTTCATCTCCCAATCGCATTCATATATCCCTTTATGTAAGTTTCGCTGTACTCACCCAACCGAGGCACAGCATGCGCGAGTCCACATTTACCACACGTCCCGGGGCGGAGGCTAGTCGGCAAGCTGCACTTGCGTTTCAAAATTCATGATTTCTGGAGGAACCAGACGTCGCCCTGCGATATACAAGAAGCAATGAACCAGTTTTTGGACAGGCTTTTTCGGGCATGCCACACGTACGTTCCAGAGTGAGGCATCACAGAGAACATATTTATGTAGAACGAAGTTTTTTCTGTTTGATAACTTATTAGTTTGACTAGAATATATTAAACGCTCAAAAAAATGAATTTGAAATTATATCTTAATTGTTAAATTATAAATGAAAAAAAAGAACAATTTCTTATGTAACTTAAATTATTTTCTTAATTTTCTCAAAGTATATTTGTATATATTTTGTTTTTTGTTTTTATGTTTAATTAATTTTGTTGGGAATATTTAAAATGTCAAATATTGTGAAAAATATATTTACGTTAATTAATAATAAAAATACTGGAAATTTATAATATTTCATTCACTGTGGAATATCCATTCAAATATAAAAATAAGTTGATAAGTGAGTTTTGGCAACGTAAAAACCGTTTTGCAAAGTCTTCATCATTTAGTTGAAATGTTGTTGCACATTTTAGTGTTTTTACGTGCAGGTTTAGAGAGTTTTACCTATTAAAATATTTATACCGCTTAAATATTTTAGCATCTTATTATAAATTTCCACATGATGATTTGTTAATAAATTGGGTTTACACCATTCACCAAATATTTTCACCAAAAGTGTTGTTGGTAGAGTTTTTGTTCATGCCGTCAGTGGATTAAATCCGACCCAGCAAATGTGGCTAGCTAGTATCGAAAGTTATCAAAAGCAATTGTGAATCTCAAACCTGACAAAAAATCACACATTCTGCTATTAGTAAAGCAAATATTTTTATTTGTTATTAGCCATTGAAAATAACAAAGATGTGAGGACTTTCCTCACGGAAATAACCGTCCTCAAACCAACAACGCCTCCGATGTAATGGTAAACGAATATGCATGTGTTTTCGAAAAATTCTCAATCCGACAGTTGAACAACTCTCTGCAAGACCACTTCTATTAAATTTAGCCAAACCGCCTCTAAACGACCATTTTATTCTTAGTATTCATACAGAGAATCCCTTGTATTGTATGTAAATCCTACCCCTGGTTAAATGGCAAGTTTTCTTAATTTACCCTTTTTAAGAGATCAACTTCCAGGAGAACTGTAAGAATCAGATTTACACCAAATTTGCATGTAGTGAAAATTGAAAATAATGTTATAATACGGGCATCGCGCGGATGTATCTTGTACCAGAACGCTTAAGTCCTCGAGGAAAAACGGGTCGGGGCATCGGCTGAGTTCATTGCTGGTCTTAGTTTCGAATCCCGGCGGTGGCCTTGAATTTTTCTACACTAGCTTAGACAACTAGATCGAATTTAGGCGCTGTCTGGATGACAATTCTAATCGGTCGACTTCTCTGATCGGTAGTTTCGTTGTTTCTCCGATGCAGTACCAGGCGAATGCCGAAGCTAACAAACGGTATGCTAACAAATGGGCCACACGGACCGCGTTGCAATCTTTCCTTTTTTCTTTTCCTTGTCCTATCCTCACCCTTAGTACACACTCTTCTGCTACATGCAACGGCCTACCCACATGCTGTCGGGTCACCAGTCAGGAGCTTAGAAGGCATGTCCCGGCTGGGGCGGTGCCATGCAGGTGGGAGATGCCTGGAAAACTCCGCATGCTTACGGGAAGCTCGAGGTCAGATCTCACCACCCAGCGAGGGAAAATCCACCACTACCCGCGATAAAAAACATGTACTTCACTTACGGGACTAATGATCTTAGCGGTTGACGCGCCGAATCACTAATCGATCGAAGAATCGTGAGTCAAGCCGGAATTTAAGGAATCAATTATTACTCGCACAACTCTTCTTGAATGATGACCTCGCTCCATCTTCTTTGGCCCAAGTAACAGTTGAAGGCAAAAGCTCGCAGCTAGCACTGATGACAATATTTCAAACACATTCACTGGCGCGAAATAGAAACTATTTTCTGTTGAAGACGTGAACTTCTGTCCGTGATTTTCTCCAAAAGTCGAAAGAAATGACCGAAGCAGGTGAAGGTCCATCCCAGGAGATACCTCGAACTCCTGAGAAAGTTGGAACCCAAATTATTGAGAAAGTTGCGAAGGCATGACTGATTCTCCAGAGATTGCCATTGCTTCGTAAAATCTAGTGGCCGATTTCGTAACTAATACTCCACTCTACCCGCATTTCTTCAATCCATCGTTCAAGAAAAGTTGCGCGAGTAATAACAATATAGATGACCGCGGATATGGAACCAAGGCTCGAGTTTTCATTTCTTCTTATGTGACGGTGAATATGAGAGTAACCTGACGTTAATTCTTTGAATTAACTGATCATTTCTTACCTTATCTTCCTGAAAGAGCGTTTGAAATTATAGAGGTCGGAACTCAAGGTTATCGATTTGTCCCCTAACCCGTGGGTGTTTGGCTTGTGTCTGGAATTTGTGCCCCGCGCTTACCCGAGGCCTACAGTTTGATATTTTGTATGTGTGTGTGTGTGTGTGTGTGTGTGTGTGTGTGTGTGTGAAGAAGTGCGATAAAAGTGAGATTGAGGGCTTGTAAGATACAGAAAGTGCCAAATGGCGTATGGAAGTTCGGTACCAGTAGACTACTATGGGGAATATAAACATTGAAAATGATTCATGAATTTATTCTTACCAAGAGAAAGAGATTCATTTTTTAAATCACTTACTAGCATGATAGTAAATATTTCTAAAATAACTTTTACACAAAAGAGACAAAAATAGGCTTCGTCAAATGGTAATATTGTTTTATTGAGTTTAGATCAAGGATAAATAAAAATCTTTTTAAAAAACCTCTCGACTTTTCCTCGGGAATACAATAAATAATTCAACCATTACTATTAGTCAATTTTAAGCAAAATAGTGCCACCAACGAATATACTGTAATTATGCGTATTTCGTCTGTTTTTTGTTTGTGTTGTTTTTAGAGAGGACATCTATTCGCACGTTTTACGCTTCAAACGTTTTTTATTCTCTTGCAATAGTTCTGTGCTGCTGTATCAGAGCTGGCTTATCACTTCTGCGTTCCCCAGTGGGCCAACCGGATGGTAGGTCACTTCGTTGACCTCCCGTTTACTTGAATTTGCAGCTTTATTCGAGCAATTCATAGAAATCCGCCGCAAGAAGCAAAACGGAACTTCGGTCAATCGATCGAAGCTTCCAAGTCCGCATTTTCTAGAACGAATCCTTTCAATAAATTGGACAATTAGTCCTCACCTTCTTCACTTACCTTAATTGCGTCTTTAGTGTTAAGTAGAATTAGCGCCGGGGAATTATCCGTGTCGCGTGGAGGTGCTTCACTCTTCACGTAAAATTTCATTGCATTTCTGAAATATGATCACATTTCATCGGCTTGACACGGCACCTAGTTTCCTTTTTCCCAATCAAACGTTGACAATTTTGTGTTTCTTAGTGGTTATTTTGCTAACATTCAAATTAGAATAAAAAAATAATTTTGAAGTACGTTGCTAATCTATTTTTATAAAGATTGGATACAGAATTTCATAAGAGAAAATACACACATTCAAATTTCGTTGTGTTAAAATGGGACAATTAATACTATATTATGACAATTAATTTGCAATTTGTTCTTTGTTATTTTCATCCACCATCGTATCGAATTTAACGCATGCGTGCTTGTGTCACAACAAGCGAACACACACTCGTTTATAGAGGTAACAATTAATTCATAATTCTGGCAATAAATTAATTAGCAATAAACTCTGTCACAAGTATGTCGTATAAAAAAGACGTATATCAAATAAACAACTAAATAGTGATAATAATTATAAATCAAGATAATTTAAAGTGCCTACTTTCAAGAATAACAGGGTTACCACTTTTTCTAGAACGAATTTCCCTGACTTTTCCTGGTTATCCCGGTCATTTCCTTATTTTTCCATGACAACATATGTTAAGAATTCTTTGTTCGACATTAAAACATTGTTATTGGTTGAGCCCTTTTCACCTTTGCATTCCAATTTCTCTTGGACTAACATTTTGTGATAGAGACACAGGCAATTTATTTCAAAACGCACAGTACCTTTCTTTATCTATTTTTCGGCTCTTGGATTGCTTCGAAAAAAGACAAAAATAACATTACTTGCTGAACAAAAGAATTAACCGCTTGCGTACTCTTACGTAGCACATAGTTCTGTGATTTAGTTCACAAGTACTAACAAAACTCAGGGGTGTTTTTTTGCTGGACGGTGTGGAATTAAAACAGAGTATAAAAATTCAGAACATTTGACTGAACCAAGGATAAATCTGGCAACCCTACCACTAAAATCTACGCAATCATGTAATCGTCACCACACTCATCAAGCAAATTGTCGTAAAAAACAACGTGTAATCAGTTTAAAATACGTTCTATTTGCTACAAGTTTGATGAGAATCCCATTTAACGTATAACGCTTAGGATTTGAGACATGTAAAAAAAATATGTTTTGTATGAATTTATTTTTTTATTTATTTAATTATTTATTTATACAGAGTATGATTAACAAAATTAATTCACAATGTCATTTGCGATTTGTAACATGAAATATCTCTTAAATCGTTCCTCGTAGAAAAAAATGTTTAGAACTTTAGAATCAATTTTGGAGGTAAATTGTATTCCCTTCAAATCTTGAGATAAGGTTCTTCAGCGTTCAATGCTTAGGAACAGTGAATCTACGAGAAAGTATTTTTTGTAACATTTGACGTCTTGCATTTTGAAACGCGCACGTGATATCCATGCGAACTTTTCACCTCTTTTTATAAAACGTCAACAGACAGGTCACGAGGAAACTTCAGCACAAAGGGATTTATTCCGCAGATAAGGCTTTTACTGATCTAACGTTACTCTCCATCTTGGAAATGAGCGAAAAGTTGTTCTATAATTTGTCTTTCTTCCTCTTCTCGCATCTGCTTCAACAACTTCAAAAATCGTTGAGTTGTCGCATCCAGTTGCGCTAAGCCTCTTCGAATATGTTCTAGTCGTTCCCTTACCAGAGCCAGTGACTGTTGATACTGGGCCTAAAGGAACAATGTTTTTCATTAGCACCTGGTGAAACACAGCCGAAGCTCTTCCCACCCCTAATATACTATTTTGAACAGGTGAGACTCTACTTATCTGTTAAAATCGGTTGATGATTGCGGACGCTTCAACTGATATGGTCATTAGTCCCGTAAGAGTAGTGCTTGTTTTGTTGCGGAAGGTGGCGGTGATTTGGATTATCCATAGGGGATTCGACGCCGACTTTCTCGTCGGCTTGCCAGGTTTGCCTCATTCAGGCATCTACCACGAGCGGGGCATCGCCTCAGTCGAGTCAAAAGCTCCCGCCTGGTCTCCGGTGAAGTGTGGTGATATAGTACATGCGTGTGTGTGTGTGTGTGTAAGGGGAGAGAACGGAACTTGGAAAAGGAAGGAAAGATCGCGGGCGGTTGGTGGTTCATTTGTTAGGGTTGTGCTCCGGGATTCGCCTGGTGTTCGTCGAAGAAACCTTGGAAAACCCATCAGAGCAACCGTCCGCTAGAACTCTCCTCCAGACAGCGGCTGAACACGACGTAGGTTTCGAAAATCCTGCCGCCGACGGGACTGGAACCCTAGCACCTCTCGATCCAAGGCCCTGCAGTGATATCCGTTGACAGCCTGAGC
Organism: Gryllus bimaculatus; assembly: GCA_017312745.1. NCBI lineage: Eukaryota > Metazoa > Arthropoda > Insecta > Orthoptera > Gryllidae > Gryllus > Gryllus bimaculatus. Next base: position 88,970 of record BOPP01000163.1, read on the forward strand.
TACCATCGCCGATGTGAAGCAGTGTTGCATTGCTACAGTAAATACCTCAACACACTGAAAAAAAATGTGATCATTACCTTGAACAATAACATTTTGGATATGTGTGCCATTCGGCTGCGATGTCTTGCGATGAGCTGAAACAAATCGTGAACGAAGTTCGGACCATTAAACAGTGTCTGAAAAGTTTTGTGGATTTTTCCAGATGCGGTTGCTTGGAAACTGTGGGGGCTAATGTTTTCTACTTTATTTGATGTGTTGTTTCACTTAATATAGTACGAGCGTATACATATGCATACTGGGTTAGTCAATAAAAATGTCCACCTCGAATATTCTCCAAACGGGTGATACTGAGATTAAATTTTCACCAATTAATTAAGGACGTGGAAGCTCATCAGTTGTACTTATTAGCTTTTTCGTAGCAGTTTTTATTTTAAAGATACTGGACTAACTTTGTTTTTAAAAGGAACACTGTACTTTCTGACACGAATAGATAGGCAGTGAGAAGATTCCTTCATCAAAACGACATGTGTTGCTATTTATGAATAATCAAAAACACAGAAGATAATGAAATCCGGCGAAAAGCAGTTTCTCGGAACAATGACGTAGCTAAAAAGATCTATTACTGAATAGTTTTTACGTTATTTAATAAAAATAAAAGTATATTTGCACATGACTTTTTCATAATATATTAAAAAACTGTTTGTAATTCCGAATAATCAAATACAATTTTTAAATAAATAATTATATAATTTCAACTATAAAATTATACAATTGTTGTCACGCCTAATATGGTGATACCCGGGACCGACCGTCCCCTTCCCCTCTCCCTCTCCCTGCCCGTCTCTAATTATGCCACGGCTTTTTACACATTAAAGTATTTTAAATATCAAATATTGAAAAACAGTTTGAAATAATAGAATATCTTAAGCTTTACTATAGTTAGTGAAGGATTCCGTAAAAAAAATTGAACTGATGCGAGTTTTGAAATATCAGACTTTTAAGTTCGGGTGCGCTTGCCTCGCTGTATTAGAAAATGTAATTTTTCTTAATTAAAAAAGTTCGGGTCGGGCTGTAGGGGCGCCGGGCAGAAGAACGGTCACCAAGCCTCAAGGCGCAGGGCAGGGCGGCGACAAAGCCCTCGTATGTTACAACCAGTCAATGTAGTAAAGCTATGTAGGTTCACTTCTTTCCAAAGGAAGTTGAAGACACAGATAAAGAACCATATTAATAGCATCTTGGATCTGCCTCACGAACTACATTATTTCTCTAAATATACTTGACAATTAGAACGCAATAATCTTCTAGACTTCAATAATGTTTCTATTCTTTCGGGAACTTAGAGACTGTACCGGCTGGCTTCTATAATGTTTCTATTCTTACACATAATGCGTGGAGTAGGAGTGAAAAAATTTATTCAATATTGTTTTAGAGCCTCTTCAAGGAAATAAGGGAAAATGTTTGCAATCTGCATCGTACGTGATTTTATTAGGTAGAATAGTAATAGTGTTCTTGCATTCTTTTACCCCTGACAGACAAAGGTTACTCAGGGCATCATCTTCACTGCAAAGCCTCTGACCAGGATGTCCTAGGATTGAGTCCCGACGGTGGAAGGATTTTCGACACTAGCAAAACAACTGAGTTGAGTTCAGCCGCAGAATAGAGGAGAAATTCTAGAAACCGGTACACTGATCGGTAATTTTCCGTGGTTTCTCCGATCAACACCAGGCGAATGCCGGAGCAGTACCCGAACAAACGGGCCACGGACCACGCCCGATATTTCCTTCCTCTTCCTTGTCCTTTCCTCACCCTTTACTTACCCACATTTACACTCACGTGTACTATTCTACCTCCAGTCGGGAGCTTAGAGATTGAACCGGCTGGGGCGGTGCCCTTCTGGTGGGAGATACCTGGAGGAGTGGGAGATACCTGGTTGGAGAAAACCCCGATAGGTAGGCGCCGAATCTCTCTATCCAGTGGGGGGGGCAAGATGACCGCCACATCACAAGTAAAAACATGCACTACACTTACGGGAATAATGACCTTAGCTGACGCACCCAGAAACACTAATCAGTCAATAAACCAATAAATCAATCAATCAATCAATCTTACCTCTGATGTTTCATAGTAATGAGTTCTAACGTCCTCTTCATCCTCATCCATAATCATCCAGTCTCCAGCATACACTGCTTTTACAAGCATGAGAAGAGTTAGGTAGATTACGAGTGACTTCATCCTGAAAATATCACATTAATTCATTTCATGGAAAGGGGAACAACAAAATAATAGTACTGCAACAACATAGCACTGACGTCATCGTTTTATTGGTATCTGTTACGTCATTGAATTGTAAATTATGTAATTCTAATATTTCACCTGGTTGTTTAAAACTTTTTCAATAAACAATCCAGAACACATCCAGAACACCATATCTATTTTGTAGTATCTTCTCAATCTATCCTTTAGAACTGCATTTAATAAGATAATTTGAGCATTTTTAAAACGACATTGTATACATGGCCAAAAGTGTGCTAAACACAACAGAATTTTCACATATCATTGGCATTCAACAACATTCTTTGCTTTGACATATTTCTCGAAAATGTCTTAAGCTTGAAAAACATTCATATTCGTTCTCATTTATAAGAAAATATCTCTGAATTAACTAACATTACATCAAGTGTTCTAAATTCTCCCTACACTCTTTTTACAGTAGAATAAAATGTATAGAAACCTCAATTAACGCAATAGTACATTCTTTTAGAAGATTTTTATCAAGAAACACGAACATTTTTTTCAAATGTTTCCTAATTTTGGGACCCATTATAGTTTATTTAATTCAAGGAGGTTTTTCCATTATCATGGAATGCAAAAATCTCTTTTTAATTGGAAAGTTTGGAGTACATTTGGAGCGGCTTTTGAGAAAAATTCCTTGAAGCATATTTCTAAATGTGCCTTTTTTTGTTCATATTACTTTCAAATATGCGATTTAAAGGTTGTAAATGCATTATACCTTGAAATGCATCTTTAATGTACGTAATAATGAAGTTCCGGAGTTTAAAAAAGTATAATTCTTGAAAATTCAAAAATTTAATGAAAATTCCACTTATTTTATAGTGCACTTGTACTATGCTTTATCCTTACAAATCATTTAACGAAAATCTGCGTTTTTTGAGAAAATCTTGTTGATGTATGTTTGAAAAATTACTATGATTTGGCTCAACATTTGTCGTACACAACTAATATTTTGAAATTCCTACACATTAAAGTATTTTAAATATCAAATATTGGAAAATAGTTTGAAATAATATAATATATTTATCTTTACTATTGATGGTAAAGGATTCAGTAAAAAAAATTGAACTGATGCGAGTTTTGAAATATCAGACGTTTTAATGAAAGTCGCACATTAAACGAACTTCGCTCTAAAGCAAAAAACTTACAGAAAAAGTGAAAATTGCAGCAGTTTTTGAGAAAAGTTTGAAAATGTAGAATGTCTTAATCTATTTAAAGTACCCCCAAATAATAAAAGATCCATTTCAGACATGGAGGTCTCTCTGATCAGCCACATCAATTCATTTTTAATAAAATGCAAACGATCAGTTTTGAATAAAATCCTGTGAATGTTTTAGTGTTGTTTACAGATAGACAAATGGACAGATCGTCGGATTTTCAGAGAGACGGACGAACAGACGTTTTGAACAAAGCACTTTTTAAGTATCAGGAACAAGCAAAGTCATTCATTCTGTCAAAATGTCGGCACGGATATTTTTGTATTAATATTTAAAACACTACGGGTTTTCGCTTAGAAAGAAATTTGAGCTTTCTGTTCGCCCAAACCGAGTTGTCTTCTTTGAAAAATGTTGAGATCGTTTATTTTTGAAATGTTCGAAAATGTTCACGGATTTTTTCACGAAAATGAGGTCTTCACGATTTTTAAGCTTTTATTTCTCTATTCGAGAACATATCAACTAGTCATATCTAGTGATGTTAGTATTTATCACATTCATTTTTTTAAATCGCATTTTGAAATCAATTTGAATTGTAAAAAATCAAATGTTGAATTTTGCTGCAGTTATAAAAAAATGGTATAATGCTTTATAGATTTCCACATGTAAATCAGGAAAAAATGAAAATTAATTTAATACTTCGCCATTTGTGTACTTCAACAAATATAAAGGCGTATGAAGTAGGAATAACTTGTGCGCCGTGGGCGAAGGGTCGTCCTCTTCTTCCCATCCCCTCCGTCCTGCGAACTGAGAAAGCTGAGCCCCCTTGAGATGACCCTGAACGTTCGGCCTTTCAGGATCGGATTTTAACTTGCTTTTATTTTCTTATTATTTTTTGTTTTGTCAATTAAATCTTAATTATAAATTAATAAATAAACACGATCAATCTAAATGTTTTCAAACATTGATGTGTTTCCAATGTCACATCCTTAATTAGAGAGAGAATACGAAGAAAACCATAAAATTCATTTTAACTGTTATTTCGAAGATTCACGACCATTTTGCACTTTGTTCGTGATTTCTTATTTTGCGATCGTTTTCGCATTTTATCGAAGATTGAAAATCCTCAGACATATACTGCACCAACCATCGTACGCACATACAACTACTGTTTTTTCAATGTTTGGTGACATTACATATTTATAGCGATTGCTGAAATCTACCATCTCTGCTCATATTAATAACTCGGTTGCACCACAAATACAAAACCGATTACCGACAAAAACTATCACCATCAATTCTCCACATCACATGAAACCTGTAACATAAAAAAATATAATAAGAAGGACTCGGATCCTGCAGTGTCTTTCCTACATGTTATCTTTCCATTGGTGCATTCTAGACGTAGCTAACTTGTAAATAAATATTTATCACGACATTTGGGTGATAGGTATGTATAGTTGTTGGGTCGTTTTTTTGTCATTTTTGATATGTTTAAATTATTACGTAATTTTTCAACTTTTGCGTCATTTTTATGCATTTTGTTTCCTTGTCGTATTTGTTGTTGGTGATTTATGAATCACTAAAACAAAGTTTTGATTGCATCAGTTTACAACTGCAGTGGACTCTTTGTTTTTCGAACTCTCAAAATTACACGGATCGTCGGTAACGTCCTTGCCCTTCTGTTTGTTGAGAGATCGGTGCTAAGGATCACATTTCCTCCTAAAATAAATACTTTACATTAAATAAAATTGTATATAAAAAAATTTGTTTAAAATTGTAAAATTCATCGAATAAACTTTCCACGCAAATTTTTAGTATAAAAAAGGCATTTTTTCCTTATTTTTAAGTCATTTTATAGGTAATTTCCAAATACTTCTTGGTCATTCGAATCCGAGCCCTGATAATATCAGAAAAGAGTTACATTCGTACTCACATGAGACACTTCCTGTGACACACTTTGCAATGCGCTGCTTCGTGGGGCTCTGCCTCCTCCACTCTCAGCTACTGCAGGATGTGCGAAATCTCTGGAGCTTTTTTCTTTTTTAAGGAAACCACGCCTTTCAGAATCCAATATCACTTTGAATGACTCAACCGCTTCTGCTCTTCAGAGATAGCATTTGACCTCGTAAGATGTCCAGAGTCTGGGTTCCCAAGAGCACAAATCAGCTTTTTGTGGTTATAAAAATATCATCTTGAACAAAGAAGTGTCTGCAACCCGCCCCTACTCGTCCATCGCTTCTGATATGCGAGGGAAGTTTAACGGACGACAACACAAAAACATCGTATGTTGTCTATAATTTGCATTATTAATTTTTTTCTTTTTTCTAATTTGCAAAACTTGAAAATTTGTACTTTTTATTTGGTTAGGCAGAGAATAAGTTTCTTTTTTTAAACTATTCAGATTGATCCAGAGTGGTCGTGTTGTACCTATATACGAAAATCCCCTGACGAGTCATGTCTGTCTTTCCTCTGGCCTGAAGGTCGTCCGGGGTGAGTCCCGACGTTGGCAGGTTTTTCAACTCTAGCTACTTAGCTAGGTCGAATTCAGCCGCTGTCTGGAGGAGAATTCTATCGGCCGGCTGCTCCGTTGGGTAGATTTCCAAGATTTCTCCGATCAACACCAGATGAATGCCGAAGCAGTAGCCTAACAAAGGACACGATTTCGGCCGAGATTTTTTCTTCCTTTTTCTTGGTCCTGTCCTGTCCCTTTACTAACATGCACTACACTTTTACACATGTCGGTGTATCATACGAGAGTTTAGACCCTGTTCCGACTGAAGCAGTGTCACGTTGGTAGGAGATACTCGACAAGAGAAAATAAACTAGACCACGTGTAGGTCGGCACCAAATATCACCATCCAGCGAGAGAAGAACACGACATCTCCCGTGATAAGAACAGGCACTACATTTACGGGTCTGATGATCATAACAGTTGAAAACACGAAATAAGCAAGCAAGCTGAAAATGACCTGTGACCACTATCTAGGAAAAGGGTTCTTCAACTGTCAGTGACGCGTGTGCTTTCACATTCCTCAAAAGGCGTCTTTTGCTCTTACCGGGGCAATGAACCCAATGCTTTATAAGTTCCTTTACTTCCTCTGTTCTGTATGTGATTTGAAACATCCGGAAAAGAGAGGGGGACACGATCGTCCATTCGGGACCTTCAGTACAAAAAGTTTAAGGCGTAACGAAGCTGGCGATTCGATGACAGTGCCCCCTTCTCCTGCTAGCTCGTGACCTTGAAGGGACTTTCTATTCTAATAGGAGTATAAGCCACACTCCATCATATATAGCAGTAATGAGATGCATGATGATGTTAACCTTGTTGGAATTATTTCTCTCAGCTACTAAAGTGTGTGTGATGATAGGTCGTATTATTCATTTGATTGCGCTGTGATTCGTATTACTATAATATGAATCACAATAGCTAGTACATAGTTTGTCGCCTTACAATCATAGTGGTGGCCACGACGTGATCCAAAAGCGAATTACGTACGACAAGTATTACATCAATATGAGAAGGCAGAATCGAATTGAATTGAATCGATGCCTTATTTAACGTGGTGTGACTCGAGCCATCAGGCCCGCTCTTCCGTCTGACCACGCAAATTTCGCTACTCTCCTTTCACCAACTAGCAGAGAAAGGAGGTATTTTTGGGCGACGAAACAGGCGATTTCAATTTAGCTCAGAGGCGTCATTTAGGCTTGAGGGTCTTTTACATGCAAGTAAATCTACTAACATGAGACAGCTGGCTTTACTTCCCCTCCGAAGGAAGAAGTAGGAAGGTTTTTTCGCCCTTAAAAAAAACAACGGCGTCGATCGGGCTTGAACGCGCCAATTTGTATATAACAGTCCGATTCGCTAACCGTTAATCCAAAATGCCCGTTTTGGTGGGAGAGTCCGAAATTATTGTTTCCGCAATTTAGGATACTGTTTTTCTCGCATTTTTTGTGGATGTACGTACAAATATTCAAACGTGTTGTCGGCTTTATCCAAATGAAGTACACGACATAATTAGTCAACGTTCTTCCGTAAATTCTTATAAATAGCATAAGAGAGAATGAGTAGACTGGGCGATTATCAGGGTCCAAAAGTTAAAAATTCAAACAAGTCCTTTTAGAATAACAGAGAGACAAAATTCGGACGCAGTTTTTAGAATTACTTGTCATGTCTTCTACTACGGTTGTTGGAGAGCAGTTACTCAAAATGTTGTAACCTCCGAACCGTATATTTCTGTCAACAACTCGACATTGGTCTTTAGCAGCTTCGCAAATTATTATTACAGCATTATTATTTAGCTGAACAAAAAAGTAAACATTGGCTTACTTCGTTAAATCCGCACTTTTTATTGTTACATTTAAGAAGTTGATACAAGCCAAATTTAAAGGAAACTATTTCAAAATATGTGTATCCTAAGTCTTAAAGTTTCACAAATTGATCATAAAACTTGTCATGATGCCACAAAAGATATAAGTTATTTAAAAAAAGGCAAAAAAATCTTGAAAGAGACGAAATTCCAAACTCTCCGCAGCTATTTACACCACACCACGCTCTTCCTAATAATCACTTTCAATGACGCAACTTTCCAGCAATTCCAGAAAGATAACACTTGACCTCGTAAGATGTTCAGAGTCTAATTTCGCTAGAACGTAAATAAGCTGAGGTTATGAAATACAAAGAAGTGTAAGCATCGCTCTATAATAGAAAGAGTAAATCGAATTTGTTTTAAATCTTAAGAAATTCGTTCTTTTTCCTCGTATGTGTGGGAAGGTGAGTGGACAAAGTCCCCAAAATTGGATATAGTGCTTTTAAATTGAATGATTAATTAAAAGATTTTTTTTCCAAATTCGTATGACCACGAATCTATCTACCTCGATCGTATAATATTGTATATAATGAATATATCCATATCCGAAAATATCTAATGTACGTATTGTGTAGTGCGCAGCCTACAATACCAAGCAGGGGTTGGGGCAAGTACATTTCTATCTGAGCCCACTTTTCAGATGTTTTTTTAAAATTTGTGTACGTCATTTTAAATGAACAAAAAAATATACTAGAAAGAGAATTAAATTATAACTTAGAAGTTCAAATGATTTCATGTTGAAGTATTTACAGGGTTGCTAGGCCTCAAGAACCCCTTCTCCATTTGCCTGTAACAAATTCCGTAATTCACTGAGTTTGACAAATTAATTTTAACTAGAGATGATGCAGTGGTCGAAATTTGACCTTGATTAATTAATTTTAAAATTTTAAACGTTATTGAGGTTCTTTTCTCAAAGAGTAAGCCTGTATAAATACTGCACATATTTGTTTTTCATTTTCTCCTGTTATGTCATATGCGAGCGTGTACAAACACATTAGCATATATTGCTTGCCTTAATTCCCTGTAATGCTTACGAAATTTGAAAACAAATGAAAACTTACCTATGATAACTAGGCTTCTCGGCCCTCCCTCTTGGCTGAGAAATATAACAGAATCTGATCTCGTGACAGCCATCAACAGAGCCAAGTGTTCAGAAGTCGAATATATTGTATCCAGTACCCTTTTTTACGTGTAATGTTATATTAAGTGAAAAATAACATCACTACGAACTTTTGTAAAAACTAATATCGTCTACGTACGAAAATTATTCCAATTATTATTATTATTATTATTATTATTATTATTATTATTATTATTATTAATGTTGTTAATAATTAATTGCTTTTCACGCACACAAATGCAAATATAGAGTCAAGTATTTTTTTCTTTTAAACGTTTAGCTTGGAATAAAACGTTTCAGAATCTAGGTTATTCGAAGATTTAGAGCATGGAAAACAAAGTAATGTTCCCTACGGTGCTGTAAAATCAGGTTTTAAGGCTCTGAAAAGCAGTTTCCGAGTTATGTACGATAGCAACGATTACAGCGTGTTGCGGGTTGCATCTGTACTCTATATAATTTTATGTTATTTAATATACTTGTAGTTCTTATTATACTGTGTCGTTTACCTCTTGCCTTATGCGCATATACATTCCATTGAGTGTTAATGGAATTGTTACAATTCTACTCTCAATCTTTTGATTCTGCTTGGTAAAAAAGGCGTAAGTAGTATATGGAGTAAGTTCGTTTCTATGATAAATGTCAAAAATCATCTCAAGGGCGAAATGAAAAAAAAAACATGGACTTAGTTTCATTCAATAACCACTTATTCATATAAATTTTATTTTTCTACACTCCTGCATATAAACTTTATCAATGCCAAATCTCACCCTCCTCCGTGCGCGCAATAAGCGTAAAAAGAGGTCTAATGTTTTCTCTTCACGTATCAATATTCGTCACAATACTAACATACTCGTGCGACAACTCTCGCTTGTTAAGTCTCACCCTCTTCCCTATCCTTCTACTTCCGTATTAAGTGAAAAAGTTGTTAACGAAACGTGTTTATGTGTTTAAAAAAATGTAAACATGTAACCTCCAATGTACTTACAGAATATCAAATGAAAATTTAAAGAAACGATGTAACTGATGTTTGAAACAAATTTTCAATAAAGGTTAATTAAGTAGCATAGACAGATGTTCTTGGGACAACTCACAACTCTTCCTTAAAAAATTTCAAAAATTAAAAACCTTTTTAGTTATACAATTTTCCTAGACAGCTTTTATCTTTCCTTGATAGTCACAAAAACATTAGAAAATATTTTTATTCGTGAGAAAGTTACGTAAAGGATAAGACAGCGAAAAGAGTCCCCAAACCTCCTCGATAATCGCGTTGCATAAGCATGAAGGAGAAGTAGATTCCCCGAAATATCAGCTTTCTGGGGCGTTTTATTGCAGAGATACAAGAAAGGTGTTTTTCATGTCAATTTTGATATGCAATTAAAATTAACAATATTTCATTTCCTTTCGTGATAAAATTCAGAAGAAGCATGCTTGGAATGAAAATATATATTTTTGTGCAAACAGAATATAATCTACCTTACTTCGCGGGAGAAATAATTAAACTAAGTAATCACCTTAGTAAAGTACATTGGATGTCTTGTTGCATTTCTTTTGCTTATTTAAAACACTATGATATTAAGAAATTTCCTAGTTCATCTACAAATAGCTTGTCACAGTTTAAGTTATTTTTTTCTTTTCTGTAGACGATAAAATGCTCGTGCAAATGTAGGAAATCGATGAACCTTCACACATAAATAGATTGTAGGAAAAGTTGAAATGTTTTAGAGATAAGTCTCTACTTTAACGAAATATGCAAAATATGTCCATAGAATTACACGAATACGAACCAACAGAAAAAATCATCCAAATATGCACAAGCATATTAATCTACGTAGCACCCAATTCTAACCAAATGTCAAGGAATTTCACTTAGCTACGATCTGCAGTAACGGACAAAAATTTGCAAAATCCTAGTAATCCGATCCCTAATGTTAAGTATCATATATTATAATATAATACAAGGACAAAATATAATTAATGGACAATTACTTCGGAACGAATCTCAATGCTCGACCAGGGGCTAAGAGATGCGTTGAGTCGATAAATAACAATAACAACAACAACAACAACAATAATAATAGTTAAATAAGATGCAACAAATTCAAAAATAAATATAAGTATTATGTATTGTAGTAACATCGGGAAGCTGTCATGTCAAAAATATAATAGGATGTCCAGAAAGATCTCATTCTGTAGATAATGAAGGGAGAAACGTTTCTTGGAGAGTTTCGCCTCAACATTTAAGGTTTTAAGACCATAGAACGCTTCGTTTAGAATTTATTAAGCTATAAATGCTACCCGAGTGTTGCGGGTTGCATTTGACATGAATTTGACATTTGCTTTTTTAACAAATACTTTATATTTTTTAAATCAAAGTGCAATTCATCACGTGTTCGTGAAATTCTCTTTTTTTTACCTCATTTAGTTGCGTGTGAGAGCAGCAAAAGGTATCTATACTACTGAAATAATATAGGAGGCGATGGTATTAAGTGGACGTGGAAAACTAATTTAATTTCATTGGATTCCATTCGGTGAAATGATTTTCCACACAAGCTGCATAGCTGGGTCGACTGCAGTTCGGAGGTGAATTCTGGCAGCCGGCTGCTCCGATCGGTAGTTTTCCGTGATTTTTTTTTTCAATCAACGCCTGGCGAATGCAATACCCTAACAAACGGGTCATAAATCGCGCGTGATCTTTCCTTCCTCTTCATTGTTCTATCCTCACCCCCTTACACACACACACTGCACTACCACACATGCCTCGACACAAGTCGGGAGCTTAGAGCTTCTCCCAAATGGGTGGTGCCGCGCTGGTGGGAGATACCTGGTTGGGGAAAATCCCGCTAGCCGACGGTAGGTTGGCGCAGGATCTGGCCATTCAGAAGGGGGAGATCACCGGCGCCCTCCCGAGAAAAAAAATATGCTCTTCACTTACGGGACTAACGACTTCAGTAGTTGAGGCACTGCAGTGACATCTGTTGATGCCCTGAGCCTCCTTCGTCGATTTGATGAATGCCGCTTTCATTTTGTTATTACACAGTGATTAACGTTCACCATAAAGATTATTTTGAGCCAGTTGATTTGTTTTCCCTTCCCCTTGCCCATTGGCGGAATTGAACGAATTTGTTTTCTTTTGGTGGCATATTTTCTGGTGGCTGATCTGGCAACCCTGCCGAACAGAACGATACAGGAACCTTTCCGGATGTTGATTATTAGTTCGGGCATGCACACGTGTTCATCTCGCCTCGTGCGCCCCCTAGCGTGTAGTGCTAGGAAAGGGTTGGGGGGAGAACCTCTCACTATCCCAGACGTGCCGTTGTTTGGAGAGGGAGGATGGGGGAGGGAAGTGAGGAGAAAGGGAGGGAAAAAAGATGTTTGATGGTGATGGTGGAAAGTTAGTGTATGAAAATGGAAATCTAGTGAAATGAGCCGGTGTAGGGGGGTGGCCTGAAATGAGCTGGTATAGGCTCATGAATGGTGGAATGAGCTCTAGAATGGTGAAATGAGCGGGTGCAGGGGGGTGGCCTGAAATGAGCTGGTATAGGCTCATAAATGGTGAAATGAGCTCGAGAATGGTGAAATGAGCCGGTGTAGGCGATACCGGAAGAATGAGACGCCCGATTAGCATATGACGTGGAAGCTGCTCCTGACTGCTTGCTTTGCGAGGGCGCGGCGGTGGGCGCTCGCCAGCTGTTTCCTAACGGACGGCGCACGCGCAGAGGCGCTGGCTGGCTCGCCGCCACATCCACATCCACCCGCGGCCAGCGACGCGCGATGGGCGTGGCACGGGCGTGGGTGGCAACTTTCTTCGTCTTCTTCTTCCCTCACTTTTTCTTCTTCGCCTTCTTACGGCTCTCATTTTTCAGCTTCGGCTTCTTTAGGCTCTCCTTTTTCAGCTTCTTCCCTCTCTTTTTCATCTTTCCTCCCTCCTTTTCATTTCTCCTCTTCTTTATCGTCTTCTTTTTATTTTTCAAAAGCCGTCTTCTCCTTCTTCATCTTCCGGCTCTCCTATTTCTGCTTCTTCACTCTCTTTTCATCTTACCTCCTTTTCATGCCTCCTCTTCTCTATTGTCCTCTTTTTATTCTTGAAAGTTTTTAATCTCTTTTCGATTCCACCTCTAATTTCTCATCTTCTTCCCCTACATTTTCTTCTTTTTTTCTGCTTCATTCCTCTCGCCCTATTCTTCTTATTCCTCCTCGTCTTACCGGTTCAGTTGGTTTAGAGCAGTAGCGGATCTATGGGGGGAACATAGGGGCCATGCCCCCCCCTACAAAAGGCCCAATCTTCCTTTATTTGACAAAATTGATTTAAATATTTATGTTAGAATTACGTAATTATTTAAAAAGTAGTATTGTATACACTACAAAAATAATATACAGAATAATTACAAATATTTATTATTTACCAAACATCTATGATGACCCCCTCTAAATCGATCGGCTAGATCCACCCCAGGTTGTCTCAGCAGAGACTCTGACTGGGAGGTCCTAGGACTCTAATCCCGACGTATCAGAACTTTTCACTCTACAGAGCTGGATTGACTTCAACCACTGTGTAGGGAGAATATTCTAGCCGCCGGCTGCACTATTCGATAGTTTTCCATGGATTGTTCGATCCAGACGATTTTCGGAGCAGCTCCCTAACAAACGTCACGGGCCGCACGCGATCATTTCTTCCTCATCTTTAACCTCCCTCTCTCCTTACACACACACACGCACAAATCTACCACACATGGCCGGAGACCAGTCGGGAGCTTTAGAACATGCTTCCCTGGAGAAGATACCTGGAGAGAGAAATCTCACGATCCGACGTGTAGATGGGTGCCAGATCTCACGTTCCAGCTGGAGAAAAACACGGCATCCTCCAGTCAGAACATGCACTACACTTACGGGATTAATGGCAAGGCCATTTGACGGTCCTGGAAACAAAATTATCAATAAATCTTCTGTTTCACCCTCGTCTAATTCTTCCTCTTTACTTTTTCTTTAGGTGATTATCACCCACGACTAGGAAAGCCCTGCCTATCTACCGGAAAAATGTGGAAGTCTGATTTATCATATGTTGGGCCAAGGCCTTCGCAGTGATTTTAATTTTTTCCGCTTAGACATTATAAATGGCAACAATGATAGGGCTATGTTTATCGATTAATCGTCCCTTCTGGATTTAGAAAATATGCGAAAATCTAAAGAATTGACGAATATTGGAAATTTATTTTGGTAGATTGACCTACCATTATTTACTATTGTTTATTATTTTATAATTCAAAATCAACTTGATTTTTTCGTTTTGAACATACGTATTACCATGGTACTTACTAGGAAGACTGGTATTTACATACTAAAGGAAGTGTTATAATGCTGTGGCGAAAATTGCGATTTTTCGTCAGAAAAACTTGTTTTTTCGGGCCCGTTTAACAAAAAAATGGATAATCTTTCTTCATATATACAGAAAATTACATTCTTTAACACATGTAGTTAGACTCCATGTTTTGTGGGGCCTTGATGAAGAAAAATTTATTGACAATGGAAATTAATTTCCTCTTGGAAAAAAATATCACCTCAGTGCCACTAATTCCAACACTAAGAAGCATGGCAAAAATAGGCAGCCAAAGGTCATAATCAAAGAAGTCTCCCCTGAGGTGAAGGTAGAGGATCCGGAATGGGGATCTTATTGATGACCTACTACCACTCAGTTTCACTGTGAAAAAAATGATGTGTCCCACATGCACTACAACTGGCAGCGGCGACTCACGACTGCTAGTTCCAGTTTCTAACTAAATGCTACTTGAGACTTAGGAAAAAGGTCTAGAGAAATTACCAATGAAAAACATACGATGCAATCAAAAATAATTAATTTTTAGAGTCAAATAAGGATATTAAAATCTTCAGTTCATACTGCTAATATATTTTGTTGTTTGCATCTCTGTATTAATTAATATTAATGTATCTCTATATTAATAAAATTAGTAACTCTCGTAAAATTCATTAATTTTGACATCATTGAATATAGTGAACCAAAAATGTTAGTCCCCAGAAGTTCACTATACCCGGTGTCAACTATATCTCTAATAATGTTTCTCTCAAAATCTGTTAGTTTTTGAGTACCGGGAAACAAAATGGCATATTTTCCAACATTGGAACCAAATTTTCCAAGAAACTGCCACAATTTTTTTCTCCGAAAATCTATATATTGGAAAATAGTTCCACTCTCCATGAGATTCTAGGCAAGGCTGGCAGGAATTGTGAAAGATGAAAAGAGATGATTAGGGTAATATACTATTGTCTATCCAGATTGCAGTGGCATATTTACAATTACTATTTAACTAATGAATATACACAATGTTTTATGAAAGTCCAGAAGACCGAGTTTGTACTTTGGATATGCAATTGATAAACACAGGGGTGTTTTTCATTAATCGGGTAGGTAAAAGGCTTGTATAATGAGTCATGCATAGCGAAGAATCACTGCACCTTACAAATAATTATGTAATTGAACTTTGATTTCTGAATACATCTTTCCACTGGATGTACTGTCTACATGTTAATGTATTAAAATATAATTTAATGTGCAGTAATATGTTAAACATCTAAAACTGTAATTACACCAAAATTTATAAAATAAAAATGTTTTTAGTTCATTCAGATTATCTTGTGAACTAAAAATCTTTATCTGTGAATCCATTCTTTAACTCTTGTTTTCAAAAGCAAGGGCAAAATCAAAATTTATAAGTATACACTTCCTGCTGCTAAACATATGACAGTTCTATGAACATGTTTGGATCACAGTATTTCTTTTGTGGAAATATTTTGAGATTTTTCTTCTGAATGTATGAAATGAAGGTGATCATTGAATTTCCCTGAGTCCTTCAATCGAGTGTTTCACAAAACACAAAACAAAATGAAACACAATACAATTTTTTAAAAAAAATTTATTGCAATCTCTTATACAGTTAGGTTTCACACTTACCACCTGAGATATTAGTAACATTATACTCTTCATGAATGTATCTAAAAAATTACATTTCTTAAATAGACTTTAAATACTGTTGTAACAAAAAAAAGTAACTTTAACAAATTCTTTTAAAGCTGCACTTAAGACTTCATGTAATTTGCGTATGCTTCTTCAAACATAGGCCGACACAGCATTTTTACCTGTAACTTAGAACATAGTAAGAACACACCCGACAGTTTCCTATGCAGTGAATAGATCTCCTCAGGAGGAGGGCAAAGTCTGTGTTTTATCATCGTTGGCACCAATTGTTGAATCTCCCTGGTGGTGTTCTGTGCTCCAAAGTCAAATGGTGTTTGAGATCGGAAAACTTCTCCGAGAATCATGACTGCATCAACATGTGCTTCTTCCATAATCTGGTGAAAAAGATATATATACTTCTAAGAGAAGGTATTTTCAAAATCAGTAAAAAAGGTCTCATAAATGAAAATAAATTAAAAATAATAATAAAAACAAAAAAAATATTGTCCACTGATACAAAATTAATTGCATTTAGAGTTGTTGTTAATGTTAATACAATTATGTGCATAAATATTCTTAAATTTCATACATGGGGTGTATAATATCCTATTTAACCGGTTTCAAATATTCAAGCATTATATATTACTCTTGTTTATAAGTTTTCCACCATTTTCAAATTACATTACAACTAGAGTTTCCCCAGAGCATTAGTGGTAAAACGTATCAACTGAAGTCCTGCATTTTTGCTATTTTACACATCCTGAAGGTTAAAACTTTTTAAACAATTTAATGTAAAACCTGGCCCAAACAAGTCTAATCAATTTCTTGGTCAATTTTGCTTAAAAAATTTTACCTATTTTATGGTGTTGAGAATTTAGTGTTGGAAATATTTGCTGGATAAAAGAATAATGAAAATATGAAATTTACTGCCACACGTTATCACAGTTCCAATGCTTTGGAGAATGAAAATATAACACAAGTTCTGTCACAGTATCACTATTTAGAAAAAAATTGTTGTTTGGATTTTAAAATTTGATTTTAATATTTTTGTAATTGTTGTCTTCACTATCTGTCAATATTTTCAATGTCCTGAAAATGTCCAATACATGCATATACATAAAACCCATCATTCTGAAATCTTTCAAGAAGTTCAAAACAAATGTTCATGTCACAAAACAAGTTGTTTTCTAATTGATAGGAAAAGTCAAGATTCTACAATGAACCTCTGAATTAAGTACATTTTAAAGTATAATTCTAACAAATCAATGAATGCAATGGCATAGTACACAATAAACCAGCAATATGACCTTTCTGCACATTGAAAAACCTGTAAACATTTTTGATAATAACATGTTATGTTCTAATATAGTTACTGTTAAACAGAGAATATCTTTACTTCAATATCAGTTACAAAATCTCATACACTATAAACTCTCTATAACACACTTCTTTAAAACAAGAAACTCCCAATAATGTAAAAGTCACTTGAGTTAAGTAGATTTACCCATTGGCCAACATTCAACACACACTCCATTTAACAGAAACTTTCTAAAATGAAAGTACTTGGTCCCTTGGTTTTGTTGTAAAAATTTTACATTTTAGCCAATTACCTTTGATTCATATCCTGTGAAAAAGCCAAGTTCCTTGGAAAGCTTCAAAACCTTCTGCCTGTCTTCATCAGCAGCTCCTCGGATCACCTGAATGTATTTGTCCATAAATTCTTTGCTGTACTCCCGTGAAGCACCAAAG
The DNA here is from genome assembly GCA_017312745.1 of Gryllus bimaculatus. Taxonomy (NCBI): domain Eukaryota; kingdom Metazoa; phylum Arthropoda; class Insecta; order Orthoptera; family Gryllidae; genus Gryllus; species Gryllus bimaculatus. Next base: position 106,622 of record BOPP01000163.1, read on the forward strand.
TCCAAGAGAGCCATCTGTATATTCAACAAGCAGTTGATAAGAATAGGAAATTATAATGAAGTTCAATAATATGAAAACACAAAAAGTAGAGAGTAGGTTAAGGGGGAGGATAAATTTTCTCCTGGCCTATGAATACATCTTAGTGACTCAAACAAGAAAGAAAGGTTACATATGAAAAACATGTTACAACATACTTCACTTACCTACTATTGCTTTTGCAACCTCAACCTGTATCTGTAACCTCACAATTCCCCACACATCCTTCCTCACCAACCTGGACAGGCCTTACTCCCTTTATTGATGCCATTGGCAACATTCACTGGTATCTCATTTACAAGTTATCCAATATCATATTTTCCCACATACCACATCCATACTTGAGAGTCCCAACTCCATTACATACATGTTTACATAAACATGTAAACCTGCTTGGCACATTTACAATTTGTAACATTTTATGCAATTACGAAGTTGCCAGAGCAGCAATGCTATCTGAATTCCAGGGTATCAGAGAGTATAACAGTATTTCAGAGAGAGTATTCATGAAATTATTTAGTTAGTTTAATTGCAGACCCAAACACAAAAATGTGTACTACAGTTCCTCCCCCACCTTCATCTTTTGTTTGTCATATCATGTTAACACTAGTTTCTATCAATTTGGTGAACCACAGACACTAGTTGTTCATTTTCTGCCAATTTGCATTATTTTTAGATTTTGTGTACATGTTGCTTATAAATTAATCTGTATTCAATTGTTATTTGCAATCAAATTACTTTATCCTATTGAATGTGCATGTTATGTGCATATAAATTAGTTCTATTCCAATATTACAAAGAAGGAAATTGAAAATGACAAATTGAGCATTTTTCAATAACAAGTTTTCCTTCTTATGATGTTCTAAATTGTCAGTCCCTTAAAAAACAGAAATTGTTAACTGGGTTCTTCTGTATATAAACAAATAAGAATAAATTAAATAAAAAAAAAAGTATACCTTCCGAGTTTCCGGGTTGTAAAAGAAGTTGCTCCAGTTGGGATCCGTTTGCATATAACGGAATTCAAACAGCTCTTTCAGGCACAGCTGCATGATCAGGAAGCAGATGTGCTCTCGAATTTCCAGATTTAGATCCACACACTTGTCCACAGGCATTCCATCAATGAGCGTTGTCGAAAAAACTTGTTTGGTACTGAGATTATCTGGACAAACAGAATTTTGTTTGTCACTCAAATAAAAAAGTAAGATTAATGCAGAATATCTCAGAATAAATGTTACAAATTTTTAGAGCATGTAGGGGGGTGAAGATGATCACTATTTGCCAATAAACTTGCAGTGTGAAATTTTATATAATGAAGTTTCACATGTCACATTTGCCCCTGATGTTAAGCAATCCTATGTGCACAGAGGCATAGGGCGCTTTACAACCTGAGATCTCGTGTATGACTAGGATGGGCATCTCCTAGAGCAGCTTAACACTAGGCACACGAGCGTTACTTTTTTGCCGAGGACAACAATATGTGACGAGAAACTTCACGTAGAGCAATTTGATTTGTGACTTTCGCCCCTCATTGTCAGGCAGTTCATTACACATTGGTAGAGTGGAAACCCAAAACCATTAATGCATCTGTCTCACCTGTGATACCTCAAACTGCACTACGAGTGCATGCAACTTTTCTTCAATTAATTGATTGATGTTACCAGACATGTCAACTATGGTAATTAGTCCCATATGTGTAGTGTATGTTTTTATCATGAGTAGTGTGATCTTCCTGACGAGATCTGGCTCCATCCTACATGTCGACTTGTGGTGTTTCCCACCCAAGCCGACGTGTTCACCAGCCACACACTAGCCAAGAACAAGCTTTAAGTTCCCTGTATGCGTGGTAGTGTAACGCATCTAAGTGCATGTGTGTGATTGTGTGTAAGAAAGGGGTGAGTTTAGGACAAGGAAGAGAAAGGAAAGATCGCATAAGGTATGTGGTCCATCTGCTAGGGTATAGCTCCGGTGTTCGGCTGGTGTTGATTGGAGAAACCATGGAAAACTACCCATCAGAACAGACAGCCTATAGTTCTCATCCAGACAGCAGCTGAACTCAACCTAATTATGTAGTTAGTGTCGAAAACCCTGTCATCGTTAAGACTCAAACACTGGGATCTTCTGGTAAGAGACGCTGCAGTGGCATCAATTGAAGAGCCACCTTAGCCAGCAACTTTGCTTCAACAATGGCCTACATTCTCTCACCCTAGTATAATAAACAGTTGAACATAAAAATTAACAGCAAACACTGGTAAAAACTTTTCAAAAAAAATCTTTGTTAACGTGAATCAGACACTATTTGCAGCTGCAGACAGGAACACCTATATGGGTTCTTTCCTGAGGTAGGTCCCAGTCCCTTCCCAAAAATCGCCTTGCATTTTCCAGACAGTTAGAACAAAGGATAATGACAACAAAAGCAAAATTATTGAGAAATTTTCAAAAGAATGCGAGTTAGAAAAAGAAAAAAATTCTAATGTTTTTTTAGTAATGCTTTTGATCAGGTGTCTGCATACAGTGAAGCAGGCATTTTGGTAATGTTAAGAATAAAGACTTCAGTGCCAGTAATGTTCTAAATTCTCCATTAACACCTTGTTAAAAAAGGTAACACCCAAGGAAACTGATTTATAATATTCTATATATGCAGTTTTAGCTTTGAATTTCCAGTGGTTGGCATTGCTTCAAAAACTTTATTGGCAAGTACTGTAAATAATACCTCACTTTACGCATATGCAGATACTACCAATCAGGGGCAAATGTCACATGTGTAATGTTATTACAAAAAATTTCCCACTACATACTCATTGTTAAAAAGCAATCATTATTGACTCCTTACATACACTTGAAGTTTGCAACATTTCTATACGAGAAAACCTGTGTGTCGGCAGGATCGCTTGATATTAATTTCAAAAATCCAAAAACAAACCAATGGATTTCAAATAGAAAGCTAGGTCTCTCAAACTGCCAAGTGGCATGGATTCCAGTACAATATAAATGGAAATATAAATCTCACCTATTACATCTGGTACAATGTAATCTGGATAAGGCTTCAGTAGTTCCTTGAATTTCTTAGTGCAGGCAGCTTCTCTTACATAATCTACTTCCCAAGCGAGTTCTCGTTTGGCCACTTCCACTATGTTGTCTATGAATATTCCTGCAGCAAGAGTTTTTCTGTGTATATGTAAAAATCTGATTTAATAAATCAGGCATTTGAAAATAAATTACTACAATACCCTTCCCAATAAACTCCGTCAGGAGAAACAAAAAATATTCTGACTATTGTAGGGAATTTTAAAGACACAAAACTTCAAAAAATATAATGAGAAGAGTAAAGGGTCATTCCATGTCATGTGAGTTCCCCGCACAACTATCTCAGATTTTGATGAAATTTTACAACCTAAGTCTCACATGATTCAAAGGAACTTTTATAAAAATGAAGCTTCGTAGGTGAAATACTTTTAAGAGATTTGGCAGTTTCTCCTTGAGCAGTGTCATTGAAGAGTATGAATATAAGATTTTTGCAATTGGGAGATGCAATATTCCATTCTCACTTATTGCAAAACAAATGAAAATTAGCTTCTTTTCAATGAAAAGAGCAGGTTTTGAAGTTTTCAGAAAAGTTTATTTGATAATCGAACAGAGGCATGCAGCCCAAAAAATGCTTAAAAGTGAAGTCAGGTTGGCAAAAATTTAACGTTCAATAATAAATCCAGAGTTTAGTGTTGCTTAGTTCCCTCAGTATTTAATTAAGAAAATTGAAATTTGGCACATAAGATCTCAACATAACAGCTTTTTGCTGCAATTACATTATTTATTAACAAAGATTAAAGATATATTAGTTGCACCAAAACAAGTGGGAATAGTTGTACAAGTAAGCTAATTTACATTAGTTCAGAGATTATGGTAAAGGACATATTGTATCCCAAAGAAACATAGTCATACTCTTTAACAAAGTGACAAAGGGGCAATCAAACCACTTCAACCCAAAAACCATTTCACTTATGAAGGTACAAAAACATCAAAGTTCCTTTAAGATTTGTGGAACTTGAGCAACAAAATTTCATCAAAGTTCATGGTGCAAGGTAGTGAAGTTGAGGGCAAATGCAAAGGCAGCAGCTGGCTCTGACTCGAATTCGCATGGAGAGACTTTCCTGGTGCATTGTTAATTTTCTCATTGCTATCAACTCAAAAATTGTACATTTTCTCCACAAACATGAAAGCACGTATTTTATTGGGTAATTACATCTAGAAGAGGGAAGGGCAGCCCGCCCTGCATTTCCCTGAGAAACTACCATTGATGCAATCCATTGAATTGAATTAATGCCTTATTTTATGTGGTGAGACCCGGGCCATCAGGCCCGCTCTTCCGTCTCACCACGCAAATTTCACTACACTCCATTCACCAACTAGCAGAGAAAGGAGGTATTTCTTGGGCGACGAACAGGCGATTTGAATTTTGCTCAGAGGCGACATTTAGACTTGAGCATCTTTTAGATGCAAGTAAATCTACTGACATGGAAGAGCCGGCTTTACTTCCCCTCTGAAGGAAGGCATACGAAGGATTTTTTCGCCCTTAAAAATCCACGGTGTTGATCTGGTTTGAACCTGCCAACTTGGGTATAACAGTTCGATATGCTAACAATTACACCATCCCCCCTTGCCTCTCAATATGAGTGTCTCCTACACAATACCTTCAGGAAATATGTTCCACACTTTGAGGACTCCCACCAAGTTGTCGATGTCACTCTGGATGCCCTCTGCAACCCCTGGGTACTGAATTTTCATGGCAACTTCTTGCTTGTTGGGCAGGACGGCCAAGTGCACCTGCCCTATGGAGGCAGCTGCAAACGGTTTCTCTTCAAATGACTGCACTTTGGTTTTCCATTCGGGGCCTAATTCAGACTGCAAGACTTTCTGGAAGAGAATACAGCATGAGAGTTAACAAGTACTGGGATGTGATGAAGAGAAGACATATTTTCAAAAATACACAAGAAAGAATGAAACAGAGAAAGAAGGAATTGAGTGAAAAGATAGTCAAGGAGAAAAAGAAAAGTTGTATGAGAAGGATAGCAAATAAAAAATGAATGAACGAAAAGAGAGAAAAACAAGCAATTTGAATAGAGAAAATACAAGAGTACAAAAACTAAGAAAGAAAAAAATCTATGAAGTGAAAAACAAAAAAAGAAAAGAAAAGAAAGAAAAATCAATAGGTATCATCATCATCATCATTAGTGAAAAATTACAGTCAGTTCAAATTTATTCCTGACTGGGCACTTCTAGTGCCTTACATGTTTTATTAACCCGGGAGTGCCCGTAATAGGTAGTCTCATGCCAGTGGCCACAATGTATCTCTGAGATATAACTGCAACTTTTTGTGAATGCGAATGATCTGAAAGTCTATTTACTGAAATAGGTATTTTATTTGGTTTGTACATGTCCCCCAATGCCATTGTTAATGAATCCTGCACTGTAGAAACCTTATCTGAATATTTATATTAAGAAAGGTAAAAATTGACAAGTACATGCATAAAAATCATTAAACATCTTATTAAACATTATTAAATACAATTTCCACAAATAATTTTGGCATGTACTAGACAAATATATATTTAAAACTTACAAAATATTTAGGAAGTCTTTGTCTTTTTTCCATTTTGCAAGGTTTGCATTATTTAATTTCCCTACAGACATCTCCTGTGCATTGTTTTACTCTTTGGGAAGAAATTGTGACACTTGATACTAGATAGGATAAATTATTACATTTTCTAATTGGGTACTTGTCATAGACATGACTGAAAATAATGCCATGATACGTATCGCTTAGATCAGGAGCTCACAATGCACTGGTGCCAGTGCACGCAACACATTTGGCAGATATCCTGCAGCACAGCAATCAAGTTTCAACATGCCCATGGAAAATGATTCAGCTAAAAGATAAAAATACAAGGTCAAGCATTCTCAAAAAAGTTCAATGAAGGAAAGAGATTCCAGAACTCAAGAAAACGTGGGCATGTCACACACAGTTTTTGTGTAGCTTCATTGAAAAAAATTGAAATCTATGCACTGCTATGGATGAGGTTGTTTGCACCTACCTCTACTTGCCATGATGGCATGAAGTCTGCTGACTGCCTGACTCTTTCAAAGGCCTTTTGTAGAGGGGGACTAATGATGCTACTGTCCTGTATGCTCAGGATTTGGCCTATCTTCAAAGCAGCCCCTGAAAGGAAAATCAATCAAAAAAATTAAGATTCAGTAGCTTCATCTCCTGGAAAAGTAAATAAAACCTCAAGAGCAGCTGGATTATTGTTATCTGCCCCAACCTGTTTGAATAGTCTGAGTAGTTTAACTATATTATCCCTGGCCTGGATGGTATGGTAACTGAAAATCATCAAATGTTTTGCTTCTGATTGCTGTGATAATTTGGAAAGAGCTAAATACTATGGTACCCCAACATTAATATTGAAAACAATTTTCATTTTCAATTTCAAACATTTCATCATCAAAACAATTTCAAACAATTCAATAAATCATTGTTATTCTTAATAAATATTTGAGCTATTTATCCAGTTATGAATTTTATTCTATACTCATTTATTCTGAATTCTAAGTCAAGTTTACAAAATGTATTTGGTTGTTGAACCTAGTCATTTGGAAGATAAAGTACAAACATGTTTTGTACTGGCTGTTCATTTACATTAAAAAAATGACACTAAAACATATTGATGCACAAACATACCATGTAGGTCCTACAAAACATAACTTTTTTCCCATTTTCCATCTTTCAGATAGTTCCAAATTATGAGACTGTAATAACTTGTAGTATAAGAAATTTAAATTAATATAACAGATGCCTGCAAATGCACCATGATTCCTATTTTAAAAGTATTCTACTTTAAAGGCTGATAAAAAGTTGATTACACTTTTTTATAAAATAATTTAGAATAATTAGTCGTATTATATGAATACAGTATTGCAGTTTTAATACTATTTTGAAGAGTAAAGGGTACAGTATTCCTCTTCTTTTATATTCCCATCAATAACAGCTTGATATTGACAGAAATTATTCTTCCCGTGATATTGTTATTTAACAGAGATTCAAACAATAGTTTTTAATTAGGTTTTTGAACTTTACACACAACCTCACAAAATTGGATTATTTTAAGATATTGCTAAAAACCACATATTTTCATTCACTTAAATTTTGTTCTTTTAAGCTTTTGGAGTTTATCAACGATATAAATACTACATGATATTTTGGGGATATCTTTTTAAGAATGAGAATATTAGATCTACCAATCTCCACAGTATTTTCTCAGAGAATTTTACTTAACTCATAGTCTAAACTGAAAGATGTAGCATTTGGTGTCTAGACACTAGAAAAAAACATGAAAACTCTAGTATCATTTTAAATAAAATACTTTTTTGAATTGTTGAGACATGTGACAGACTGGCGAACTGACTGACAGACAGCTGGCCAACAGACTCTTACCTCTGACTTTGCATAAAGTGTTGACAATACGCTCTGCATTGGCTGGTGTCAGGAAAGTATTTTCTGAACCACCTTCAGCACCTGGTTGCTTGTCCTTGAGGCCCAAAGTGCGTCGTGTAAATTCAGCAGCAGCTCCTACACCGAGGCCTGCAGCCAAACCTCCAAACGACATCAACCGGCCAAGACGTGAGGATGGTACCTTCCGTTGTCTTGAGGAACTGCTGAGCTATTGACAGATATCACAATTACTGACAGGGCCAGAGCTAGGTCTTGGCAGACTGGACAACTACCCACGACATGGAAAGCTGGGAGACCTGAAAGTTTAAAACATGGAAGTAAAATTTAGTTACCAAAAATAAAAAATGGAAAATGAAAAGAAAAAAAAAAAGAAAAAAAAAATGTAGTCATAATTTTATAAACCATATAAAAAATTGAAATAAATTTTCAATTAATATGACATCAGCAAAGATTCTGCTGATTATTACTTCACAATATTGTCATCAAAAATATAAATTTGGTTTCAGGGTATTAAGTTTCACTGTTGCTGTCGTCGTTTTTGTTGTCGCTGTCGTTGTTGCTGCCATTGTCGGTTTCGCTATCGTTATTATTATTATTGCTATTCTTATTATTATTATTATAATTACTGTTGTTGTTATTATTATTAGTAGTAGTATTATTATTACATTTATATTGCAAATTTATGATACTGAGTTTAAAAGTAGATAGATAGATTGATTGAGGTTTCCAGGAACATCAACTGATATGATCGTCAGTCCTATTAGTGTAGCATATGCTTTATCCTGTGAGGTAGGCAGTGTTCCTCCTCCCTCCTCTGGATGGAGAGACAAGTCACTCGAAGTAAATTTCCCCCTTTCCACGTATCTTCCCCAGTGGGGCACTGTCCCAGATGGGGCAAACTCTAAGCTCCCAACTGGTATAGTAGAGTTGTGCACGCAAGTATGTATGTGTGTATGAGCGCAAGAGGAGAGTATACGCTAAGGAAGAGGAAGGGAAGTTCACTCATGGTCTGTGACCCATTTGTACTGCTCCGGCATTTGTCTGGTATTGATCAGAAATACCTAGGGAAACTACTGATCAGAGTAGCCGGCTTCGAGAAGTTTCCTCCAGACAGCACCTTCATTTTATCTAGCTACATAGCTAGTGTCAAAACTCTACCACCATCGGTACTCCCTAGGACTTCCCAGTCACTGCAGACACAATGAGCTAAATCAGTCAGTTTTAATTTAAAAATAAAATGAATAAAATATAGGCTTAGATTGGACATTTTTTGATTAGCAGTTTAGTGGATTTCAGTTTTGCGTCAGGTCCAAAATTGTCTATCGCATTGACACTGATTTCTAGTACATTTTTCAGTCAGCAATATAGATGTTGCTGCAAATTCGCGCATTACACCTAGAACGTCTTTATTCAATCATTTCTTGTTTTGTCCCAACATGTCTTGTATAAACAGCAATAGAAGTCAGAAATTCAAAAATAGGATATGTTTACAAAATCTAAATGTTTATTTCTTTCATTCAATAAGATATAGTTTAGGCATATTTTCAAACATTTATCTGACTAAAACAAGAAATCTTAATAAATACATGATATTTAAAAATGGAAGTAAGGTCATATACATTTCAGAAACGTACTCAATATTATTTCAAATTAAACAACAAATCTAAACATATTATTAGGATTTTTAAAGTTAGTGCATATGGGTACAATAATTTGAAATTAAGATTACAATCAAATATGTATCTATGGATCTTTATACCTTCTTGAATACTTATCATTTATCACTTCACTGAAATGTAAATGATGGAAAGAATTATACTACCACTTTGTCAATGAACACAAACCATGATGTGTTTGTAAACCCTGAGATCTGCAGTTGCATTATTTATTTATTAATGAGGAACATGCAGCAGACATCTGAGTGAACCTGTCTTGTAGCAGAGAGGCACGTATAGTGGCACAGTGAGAATGGACTCCCCCCAGGTCCAGACAATGAAGGCACAAATTCACCACTAATAGTTTCTATTCATTTAAAAAGAAAAATAAATATGAAATAATTATATGAGTTGTCATTGCCAACAATATTGACAATATTGTTGGCAATGACGACTCATATAATTATTTCATTGTAAATGTCAACAAAAACTCACCACAATATCAATACAAAAAATGAATATATTGAATGAATTTTAATTATTTACAATCTTTTGCTGATACTTGGAGTTTATTGTTACACTATAATGTATTAACATTTTTATTTAAAAAAGATTGGGAAATAAAATTATTAATAATTTTGTTTCTAGGATGGAATCTCAGTTATTTGCGATTCCAATTACCCAGGGTACCTATTGAGTGGAACAATCGTTCAAAAACAAATAATGTTCTAAAGCAAGTCAAAATTTACTTTTCTAGGTTAAATGTCTAATTCAAGGTTCAATGGTGTGAATAACTACTATCAAAGGTAAAATGAAGCCGTTTTGACAATTCCATTGTCTAAACATTTGAAGAAAATAATTTTAATTTATAATTTTTTGCTCTTTATATCTTCAATTTTTTAACTTCTTGATATGAACAATAATATTAATAAGGAACAATATGTTTTGAAAGGTAAGGAAAAACTATCAACATCTCATTTACATTTTTACATAAATTAACAAATAAAAATTACTTTTAAATTAAACATAAAATAATTTCTATGGCAAGTCAGCTGGAAAAATTGAGTTAGCTGGACATGGTAACAATAGCACCAACTTCCTTTTGCATCATTGGGTATACATTAACTCTAAATGTACTTGTAAAATATACTTGACTACTAAATGTACTTGTACCATATAATACTGAATTATTTTATGGTACATAATTTTTCAAGTTTCTTAAAAAAGGCACCAAATCACATTTCTTAGAATTATTCAAATGTGAAATCGCAGATATTCTTTGAAAAAAATGAGAGTAAACATTCGAGTCAAAAATCACAGGCTAATATACATTTTTTTCAGAACACAATATTGTATTATTTAGAAACAGTTAGTAGGCTGAAGATGAAAAGTATTTATTATTATCCATTACAGTTTCACAGCGTTTTACAATGACAATCACACTCTCAAATTATTTTTGAGAAAAGTTTTTTGTTTTTTTTTCCTAGGATGAACATAGTATCTCAGGCATTGAGAAATAACACCAAACATTTTTGAAATTTCTGAAAATCATCCCTAGAAATGAACTACAATGTGGGAATATAATCAAATGCTCATGATTCACAGACATTTACTTACTGTCTGTCGTTTCTTCACCCAAGTTGCACCAGGTTTCTTAGTACTATTTGGAGATGGTTTAGCTGCACTCTCCGGGACAGCAACATCAGCAGTTTCAGTCTTTACTCTACTTTCTACTTTATCTAATGGCTTCTGCTTAGTGTCATTTTCTGGAGTTTTTGTTCTGTCAACTTCCTCCACCTTGACAGCCTTGCCTGGTGCTTGGGAACTGTCATTTTGTTTCAAGTTTTCAGTTCCTAAATTTACTGATGATGCATTGTTCACCACCTTTTCAGATGGCCCATTAACTTTTGCATCATTATGAGTTTTGTGAGCATCACTGTCAAACTTTGATACTGATAGAGAGTCTTGTGGATACACAGTACTGTACAAGTTTAACTCATTGATTTCTGCCTCTGTTGTAAATGACTCTGTGTCTGGCTGAGGAATTACACCACCTAGTATCAATAAAAAATAATAAATTTGCCAAATTAATACAATATTACATATTCACATTTTTCACTTACCGGAATATTTTACATAAGCCTTCACTCCCTCCCCAACCATAGATGCTCTCTCCATCAACTCTGTAAGTTGCTTTGTTATATCCGTCTGAAAGAATGACACTTCACTATTAGGTCCTAGCTCCCAAATCGTGTTACTATTATTTCGTAAGTGTTGACATTACCTGTACGTTCCCAGAATTTAATGTGTTCATGATAGTCTTTCCGCCGGTATGTCGCAAATCTTCAGCCATTTCTTTCAAGCTGGAATTATTCCACACCTGTTTTATTTGAGATTCCTGGAGCTTCACTGTCGCGTTCACGACGTTTTGCAACCCACGTAGTATTGCCGCTACATCTTGTAAACCCAGACGTGACATATTTGGTAAGGGAATCAGAATCGTATATAACCTCTTACACCCACTCAATGAGCAGTTTCGCAACAATTAATCACTAAGACCCGCCAAATAAAAAGCAAAAAAAATGTAGCACACTTTAAAATTAATGATTGGCAGGTTTTAGATACGTAACCATCATCAGTAATACGACATAGCTTATCTAGATTAAAATTAAAATTTGTTGACTTCAGTAAAACGCCATGATTCTCAATGAAACCAAACTGTTCAAGTTGTGAATGTTTTATTGCAGGTCTACAGCTTTCTCTTGTAGATTTTGTACTTTAACAAGCTACAACTTACAAATAATTAATAATTAAATATTTTATTTGTAAAATGGTAACATTGTGTAAATTTAAGGTTGAAAATTGTCGCTCAAGTGATATTTATTTACATCAGTCCATGCGAGGGGAGGCTCGCCATGATCATATGGGCGACAGGAGAGACGTCATTGGGAACAGCTGGTTGGAGAGGTGCTCCAGCAGGTTCAGTCGAGTTGTGTAAACTTTGATCAAATTTTTGCGAAATTGCTCTGGTATGTGGGATATCATACATATACTTAACTTCATATGGCAGCGAACTTAAGATTATCTGTATAATTAATGTAAAGAACTCCCAAGGAGTTCTAAAATATTTGTAATTTGATATGGCACGTAGGATGGTGGTAAACAAAGGAAATGCGTAATTGACATGGTCACATTGACTTTGTTTTTTTTTGTTGAATAAGTATTAAATGACTGGAAAGATACCAATATAAAAATGTGATATTGATGAAAATGCTTCTCTTTCTGCATTTTTAAGCTTGTAAGTGACAATGGGGCGCATCTTTTTGGATCACATCGGAGGTTCACGTCTTTTTTCATGCGCATCCTGCGACACAATTTTGACAAATAGAAGTGAACTCATCAGCACACGTTTCACAGGAGCTACTGGAAGAGCTTTTTTGTTTAATAAGGTTGTCAACTTAAATTACAGGTTGGTTTAATTTATTTGCCTATTTTTAGATGAGTCATTAAAATAGAGTGAATTTAATTTGATGATTTTTTTATAGTGAAGTTCAAGATCGAGTAATGTTGACAGGTAGGCACATGGTCAGAGATGTATCCTGTAAAAATTGTGATGCCAAACTTGGTTGGATCTATGAGTTTGCAACCGAGGAAAATCAACGTTATAAGGAAGGGAGGGTTATTCTTGAACGAGCTCTTGTAACCGAGAGTGATGGCATTGATGAACACATGGGTGATGATTGATGTGCTAATTCTCAAAAAACAGTTGAGTTTTGAGTTTCTGCAATCAAAGCAGCGAAATACAATGAGAACGTTGCCTTTGAATGCTTCCTTTGGGATTTGGGTGTGTAGTTTTCAAAAAAGTGTCTTCTGTTTTGGGCTCTGAGATCATAGTAGTACAATGCAGAGACTTTTTTTGTTTTGAGAACTCTAGACATGTTGACCCTCATATCCTCTTCCAAAAGGTTTTGGGTCCTCAGTGGCATTGTTTAAGGTATTAGTAAAGAGCAACAAAAATATTTGGAAGGGCCAAAAGGAAGCAGGTTTTTGAATGTCCTGTCTTGAAAAATTGTAGAAAGAACGTTCTGTAATATTTTTGTTTTTTTTCAATATTTGCATCATTCCATGTAGGATTGAACTTACGGAAGTATTTCTCTATATTAAATTTTGTTCTTAAGAATTGTGGTTTACTAAGCATGAATTAATGTAGGAAGAATGAATTTTTTGTGTAATAAAAATGATGGTAGGTGATTTGCATGGGTAGGTTTTGACTGCTTGACAAAGTCAAGTAAAGAGTTTGCATCCATCTGTGTTCTTAGATAATTGTTGGATATGGAAAGTCAGTCATGTTACCATAGTTTCAGATAGTCTTTTTAATGCATTGTTCATTGGTGTGTCTATGGACATTTTTCTTTCATTTACCAATAACTTCTTAACATCAATTTTAAGAAGCATTCTTACAAAATAATGTAGGAATTTTGTGGCTTAACACAGATCAAAATTCGCTGTATTAAATAGGTTGTCAATAGTTAGTACAGTGTAATTCATCTTCTATGCTGATGATCTCAAAAGAAACTTCTTTTGCCAATTTCTCTAAGAGATATTTTGAGACTGACCATTTTTTTATTAGTTTTCATACAAATTGCTATATGTGAGGTAAAATGGGACTGAAAATTCTAGGATCATAAGCACTGATGTCTCCTTTGAGGGAATTCTTTTCTGAAAATGAATTAAGAAAGAGAGCAAAGGGAATATATTGTCATAATCACTGAATAAGTATGTCACCTCTCATCCATTCATTCTAACTTGTGATATTAAACTCATCTAATAAATAAAATTGTCCAGTCTATGAGAAATATTTGAGATAGGTAGTCATATTTGATGAACATGCTGATGTTTTTGCCCTCTCCCCATTAAAAAATATGAGAAAAATAATTTTAATTAAGTTTGTAAACCAAAAAGGATTCTGGAATGGTTCCATTCTACTCCACAGTCACTAAAAAAAAATTGAACTTGGTGTGTACAAGACATGTTGCAATATACATACACGAAGCATAGCTTCATTAATTGTTTACCAGCAGTGAAATAGATGAGAACCTTAGAAAACAAAGTTTCTCAAATTTTGTGTCAGATTCTTCACTGTTTTTCCTTTGGAGATATATATATGTATAATACAGAAGTAATTATATTATAATGTATTTTGTTATGAAGATAAATGTGTGTTTTTGACATTAATTGGAGAATAAATTTTATTTAAAAATAATTAACAATAAGTACTTGTGTTTGCTTGAGTACTCCTATTTTCCTTTGCTTCTGTGAAAAGTACAGTTCTCAGGATGAATGAAAAGTTATGTATATTTAAATGTGAATTTAGTGACCAGTTGCATAAAAAATGACCCAAACAGTTTAAAACAGTGACCTATGAAATGTTGCCGCTAAGCCTCAATATGCGTGATGATTTTTTCAGTATGACATTAATCATTTTATGTTGAATTCAGAAACAATCTTTTTATGACTTTTACTTACAGTTTGTTTACAATTGTACCATTTACTGTTAGTATATTTTAATTCTAAATAATATATTTTGTGGTTAAAACTTTCTTTTGTATTTTGATGGTGCTGAAGTTAAGTTTTAGAGATTGCTTAACATACAAGCACATGATGAATATTGACATCAAAGTTCTGTTATTACATTTTCTAGACCATAATAAAATTTATAATCTACATGTAAGTGCTATATTTCATAAAATATAACTTCAGTATTCAATATCCATGTAACACTCAAGTATGTGTTGTCTTATCAGAGCCTTGATGAAGGTTAAACACATCTATATAATTGTAGTTGGATAACTTATTGAATGAAATTCTCAAATCTTCCCATAAACAATTGTTTATCATGGATAAAAAAAGATATTTCAATGACATAATGCATAATCCATCAGGAGACTGGTCTTCTCATCTCTTCAATGTATTCATACTGTTTCTTCCTTAAAACCTAATGCAACGGCACAACAGCAGATTATTGCAGGGACCCTCTCCACAGCATAAGATGAAGAGGTATAGCTATTAAGGACAAGAGGCTCTGCGAAACATTTTTGAAATTTTGGGTTGACTCCTGTTAGATCTTTCAGCTGAACATTGTTACATGGTCAACAAGTAATTGATACTCAAAGTATGAAAATAAAATTTAACATTTTTCTCGTTTTATTGATTTTTATATGCTATTTAAATTACTTTTTTTTATCATATGGTGTGAATAAAAATGTATCAAGAAAACAAGGTAGAATTTTCAATTATTGCCTATTTTGTATCATTGACATAAGTAGTTCTTCGGCCATTATTTTTAGGCTGATATCACTCACAGAGTATTAACACTAAAGACTTTTCTTCATAAATTGTTGATAAAATTAATGCAATTAATATAATAAAAATCTTGCAATATTTTTAGGTTGAGTTGTGACTTCATCTTCAGGTTACTTTGTTCTTGTAACCGTAAGATGGATCCATAGCTTAACCCCAAAACATGGCAAGAAATTACCTATTATGAATGTTACCTTCTGAGCAATATTTATAAAACATTTTATCAAAAAACAAATACAAAGTCATATTGAAGAACAAAGACAAAGTGTTTAAGAGTTAGTTGATTTATGAGTTTATTCACAAAGTTTCTGTAATAACAACTATCGTAGCTATCTTTTAGCCAAATTGTGTAATTGATAGGTTTTAAACAGAGGTTCTTTCCCAAAAATGCATACGCCGTTTAGATACTCTCATCTCTACATTCCTTGATTACTGTAACTTTGAAAAGAGACATCTGTTCCTCACTTAAAAGTAAACTATGGTTTTTATCAATTGTGTAGGCGGAGAAGACATGAACAAATTGCGATCAAGAAATTGAATTTTGATGTGTTGAGGTTTAGAAATAATATTATGTTTGTAATAAGTGCGTAAATATATATAAGCAAATGTAAAATTATTCCATTTAAACAACTGTTGTTAATAAATGTCCTTAGTCTGTAATTGATTAATTACTTAATGCCAGAGACTTGCAATTTTTAAGGACATTGCTATACTTCTTGACAATAAAATAAATTTCCATTACAGACGACCAGGGCAGAGGTGCTACTGCAATTAGTTAATTTGGATATTGTTACTGGAAGAAAAGTACAATATTTTTATTTTTTTGTTATGACAATGAGTGGCTTGGGTCCTTCATTCTTTTCCGGCCAATGTGTCTCAGAGCATCAACTGATGTCACGGCAATGCCTGTAACCGGGAGGTCATAGGGTTGGAGCTCCGACAGTGCTAAGTGTTTCAACACCAGCTAGGACGAATTCAACCGCTGTCTGGAGGACAATTCCAGCGGCCTGATGGGTAGTTTTCCGTGGTTTCTTCTAAGAATACCAGAGCAGTACGCTAACAAACGGACCGCGAGCGATCTTTCTTCTTCCTTGTACTATTCTCCTACACAAACATCGGGAGATATAAGCTTGTCCCGGTTGAGTGGGTGCCCCGCTGGTGGGAGATATCTGATTGGGGAAACCCCGCTAGCCAACTTGTAGATCGGCGCTGGATTTCCTCATCCAACGGGTGAAGATCACTGCCCGCTCCCGAGGGGAAAACACGAATTACACTTATAGGGCTAATAACTTTAACTCTGAAACACGAAGTAATCATAGTTATGTTATAACAACGTGCCACAATTTTTAATCAGTACAGTATAATAGCCGAGGTGGCCGAGGGTGTGCATACCAATTCAGCGCTTCAGTCCCAAGGGTCGCGGGTTCGAATCCAACCTTGGGCATGATGGTTTGTCACTTGTCACTCTGTTGTAGGTGTCGCATTCTGCTGGCCCTAGATCGAGGATCCCGCAAGTTCCTTGGTGTCTAGTGTATGGTTAAATGTGCGTCTCGTCGGGGCGTAAAGGGTAACTGTCTGTTGGCTCAATGAAATTCCTAGGGACGGTGTAACATTTTACCAGCCTCTGATCCCCCATGCTTGACGCAACCCGCGTGGCATGCATGCACTCCATGTTGCAGTTACCTCTGCGATGACCATACCGATATTAATATTTGGTGAGAAACTGTGAAGTATCAGGAGAAGAACGTGGATACAAAGAAGAAAGTTGCAAAATTCCTTCTTTGATGTAAGGTAAAGGCAAAAAAGAAAAACAGAAAAGACAGAATATGGAGGAGGCAGTGTAGAAAACCATGGAAAAGAAAGAAACAAAGGAGGATGAGAAGAAGAAAATAGATCTCCTGATTTAGCCCAAATGTGTGTAATGAATCATGCATTAAATATGCATTCTTATTTCTCACTAATGAAACCATTTAACAGAAGGGTCATAATAGCTAGTCTACACCAATAAAATTCAAGTGTCTGTCTGTGATTTCAAAATAACTTTTTTTAAAAAAATATTATATTGTTATTTAGAAGGCATAAAAAAAACAATTCCCTTGTTTTTAGTAATTGACACCCAGGCTCTAGGACAGCTAAATCAATTTTGAAGAGGTTTTCACTGAAAGCTAGAGTAATTTTTCAGGCACAACTTAAGACTATTTTCTGAAATAATAATTTGTTATTATTTAAATAATGATGTTTTTTCATAAGAACATGTATAAGAAAGTTCTAGTAAAACCCTCAATATCTCAGAACTAGGACAATGTGGCCTCTTATTCTACTGAGCCCATCATATACAAATGCAAATCTCCTCTTTTATTCTGATCTTCATTACATTTTGTGCACATGACCTTCAAGACAAGAGTTAAATTACTGTTTATATGAGATTAAATAAAACCAATCCCATCTCCCTTTCCTACAACTTACATAAAATTTAAGTGTGAACTCTTTTTTTTTTCCGCGAATATCTCTAGTGACAAAATCATTCAAATTAATTCAGGGTTTCTCAAAGCCCTTAAAATTGACTACTATATGCCTTTTCAAAGACTCCAATAATACAATTAGGCTATGAGTGTTTTGAATATCACTATTCCAGAAACATACCACAAAATTAATTAATTATAACAAATTTAATTTAAGGGTAACACTTGTACATCAGTAATATAATTTAATTATTATAATACATAATAAACAATGACAATTTTGGCACTTGCATAGGGGTGGTCATGCTACATCGAAAATAGATTTTTTTTTTTTTTTAATTATATTTTAATTAATTCTTTACCAATACAAACATAGAAATGCTTTGTTTAATTCAAAGGCTGCATTCTGTAGTGTGTCTTCTGAGTCTTTATTATAACTTGATCTGCAAATAATATTGTCACTATTTTCTGGTTGTTTGTTATCTTTATTCTTGCTTGAGTTTTCTGTTTCCATGTTTTTGTCATGTGATTTAAGTAAAAGTTAAAGAGTAGCAGTAACTGTGTGCATCCTTGTCCTAGACCTTTGTTGGTCTTCATCTGTTATATTGTGCCTTGGCCATTTTTTATAATTATTTTGGAATCTTGGTACAGGCTCTGTGTATTTTTGATTAAATGTTCTGGTACTGTTTCTTCTTTCAACATTTCCCATAATTTCTACATATTCATATTGTCATGGAGCTTTTTGTAGACAATGAACAGAATATATGTTGATAAGTTATGTTATTTCCTTTTTACTATAATCTCTTGGAGTGTGAATATTGCATCTATTGTACTTCTCCCCTTGCAAAATCCACATTGTTCTTCCATGATTTTTTCTTCTTCAATATTGATTACTCTTTGTCTTATTGAGTTTGCAAATATTTTTGATACATTATAAACACTTATTTTTATTTATATACATATATAAATTTTTGTACTTAAGTGTTTTTCAGTAGGTTGGTAAAATTCTAAGTTTAGCAAAATGCTAAATTAGTAGAAGTGTCTTAGTAATAGATATTTTTACCTTCTCACATACATAGGACATAAAATGTATTGTAATGCTGCAGCAAAAAACTGTTTTTCGATAGAAAAAATAAATTTGCAGGCCAAATCGTGTTTCAATATGAGTTAAATTACTTCTTCTAATATGTAGTGTAGTCACAATCCATATTTTATGGGTCCTTGTTACAAAAAAATTGGTTTGCAGCAAAAAATTGTTCATTTGTGAACAATGCCAGGAGCTAAAAAATAAGCAGAATTTTCACCAAAGTTGGCATTTCCTGATTGGTATGATGGATGTCTGGGCCCCTTTTTTACGAAATGGATATTTTGATTGTGGGAGGTCACTTTACACGAAGCCTCATCAACATTTAAAATATATATATATATATATATTTTTTTTAATAACTCCAAAGATTGCTTTAATTTTTTTTCCAGTAGTGCAAGGTTATAAAAATGGTGTAGGTCCAATTTTCATTGAACTCTGAATTTTTGAAACTTGCCAAAGTTACAAATAACATGAGAAGATAGATGCTGCTATAGCTTCACTAGAGTCTTCTTTAAAATGGCAATATTACTGTCCTCCGTTGATTAATTATTAATAGTCATTTTGTCTTTAACATGCAATTTTCTTGTTTATTTCATCAATTTTGTGTTTGGGCTGGAAAAGTTATGTTCTTGAAAATTATTTTCACATTTTTTATTATGTGAAATCTATGTTGAATTTCAATATTGTTTACAGAGACAGCTCACGTTGTACCTACATGTTTTGTAATAAATGTACAAGATTCCTTTAAAACAATGCTTATTTCATTGTCGTTATTGATAAGTCTATAACAGAGCAATTTTAGTTTACTTAGGGAATTCTCTTTTTTGTTATTCAGTCAGAGGAAGGTCAATGGATGAAACCAATAAAGTATTATTACATATTTAATTTTTAAGGAATTAAGTGAACGGAATTGAAACAAATATTACGTATTATTGTAATATAGTATAGTTAGAATTCTAGATCTTCAAAATTGTGTGTACTCTGAAAAAGTCATGTTTTTTCATTATGCAATAAAAATGTTAAAAAATGAATATGAAACACACAAATTCATTCAATATTTTTTCCATTTCATTTATCATTAATGTTCTTAAATAAAGGATATTATCAGTATCATACATAAAATACTTTTCAATGAAATGAAAATGTAATATATTGAAGCATGTGGTAGGGTAAACTAAGAACAAATGCAACATAAAACCTGAGGACAGAATGTTTTAACAAAATACTTAATCATTCATATTAAAAACAAAGAAAACTAAAATGCAAATGAAATGTTCATCACATGCTAATGTTTTTATAAACAAATGTTTTTTGAAAATAATACTAAAAACTAATTCCCATTCCTATCCTAAATGAAAGTAATTTATTTTAATGTCAGCAAAAGCAAACAGAGGAGTTTGTGTATCCTTTGGCATAACATTTTCTAATTCTATATTACGATAGTTTTCTGTTTGCAAGTTGTCTTTTACATAGGAACAAACTATCAGAAATCATTATAAAATTTCAGTTTGAATTATCTCAATATTTGCTTCAGTTTAGTTCTCAAATTAGTAATTATTTTGTCATTTTATGATATTCTTAAAAGTGATACCATGGAAAATGTTGAAGGGAAAACAAATTTGAGGCCTATTGGTAGAGTTTAAATTCTAATTCTCAAAAAAATTCTTAGCATATATTCTATAATGTTAAGGCAGATTAATTTGGATTTGTATGATGCCCTGAGTTGTTTTACTTGACAGAATATTTCTTTTAGCAGATGTTGATGTTGTTTTCACTTCAGTTTAGTTTCATTATTATTACAAGAAGATAAAACTAAGGTTATCATCAACAGGACGTAACAAAACTCTTAGGAACTTGAAAGTGGATGCAAAAAATAAACATGTATATATTTAAAAATCCTTTGTTCACAGAATGGTGACTTTCCACTTCTATGCAATGGTACTACTGTTCTTAAATGGTGTCCTTCCACTTCTATGCAATGGTACTAACAAAAAAACAGTGATATTGATTTCACCAGTGCCCCATATCAGGAGATTTTCATAATAAAAGCAACAAACACAAAATTTAAGATCATTTTGAGATTTCGTAGCAATTAAATTGTCTCATAATTGAATCAATTTTTTTCTTGACAAAGTACTTTTTAAAGTGAAATTAGAATATTTATGCAGTGCATAGGCTGATTTAGAATAGTAGTACTATTATAGTAGTAGTACTAGTACTAGTAGTAATAGTACTATAGGTTGATTTAGTAAAATATGGTATTCTTCTGGCCAGGATGTCCTTGTATAAAAAAATCTTACATAACCAGAGGTTGGTGCTTTGGAGCACTACAGTAGTATAATTAAGCAACAAACAACAATTTGGAGAAAGTTGCAAATGATTGCTACCAGATCACTTCAAAATGGCTCAGCTTGCATGGACATGAAACAATGAGCAAACACTGTGCATGCAAAATTAATCCAGCCATTAGCGGTTAGCATTTGAGAATGAATGTCATACATTGCTTTGAAATTTTAAATTGTCAGTCTGTTGGTAATGTGAATACTTTAAACACATAATTATAAGAGGGGCCTGGTAGCCCGAGGTTGCTAACACTGATGTGCTGTAGCTACCTTGTGCTGAGGTCCTAGTCAAATTCTGCTGGGGGATGGATGTTTGTGTGTCTTTATGCAAGATCCCCTACCCTATAAAAACCAATGGTAACTACAGTGGTCACTGTATGATCTAGTAGTTAAAAATCAACTGTCAATAAAAAAATTTAAAAAATTATAACATGAGTAACTTTTTGACATCCACATCAATTACTTATGTTGGTCAATTTACTGTTTCATTGATTTTGAGGAACTATTATTTAAAGCAGTTTACCTTCATTCTGCAGTGAAGAGGCAAGGATGTTTTCATTGGGATTACTTTTATCACTTGACAGTACTTCACTCACAACAAACATAATAATTAAGAAAACATTGTTAAATAATAACAATATCACAACTACAAAAATATCTTAGATCAAGAGTATGTTTATTATAATAGATTATTACATTTGCCAAATAGCAGGCTACAAACCAATAAAAATAAAAGCACATCAAAAAGAGTTAATTTGCAAAATTTCACAGCAATTCACTTCATTATTAAAACAACACATTAATAAAATCAACATCTATGTACAGTTATGCAACACACACAAAAACAAGCAGCCTATATGAAAGAGGAGTCGGCAATAATATGACCTTTGGCCAAATTTAGGATCTGCCATTTGGAGTTACTTGTGTAGAAAGGTTTTTAAGAACAATACATGTCTGGCTTGGCCAATACAGAATCTGGAATACAGCACATGGAGGAGAAAGAACTCTTATCTTAAACTTGCTGCCCTAAGTAAAAATTGGTTAATCTACCACGTCTTTAACACTAAAAGACAACAATGCTGTTGTCCTCCCTACAAACACTGAGAGCTGTCACAGTGACTGCTAAAAAAAATGGTTAGTTGATTCATTTATGTTTGAGGAACCTGAGTAGTAATGCATGTCTTTTAAGAATATATTTTGGATTTACACAATATTTTTACTTAATATGTATCATATTTATTTACTTACTAGATATTACATTTCAAACACACAATTAATACTTGTATCTCCAGTTTTGCCAAAAATAATTTTTCAGTATCTTGCACAAGGATTGTTTAACTGTTTTTTTTTTCTTGCAATAGATTGGAATCGACTACATTTGTCATCTTGATTATCAGTCAATCAATATACTAGGATACACATCTATAGTTGAAATGTGGGCTGATCGGGATAGCTACCCCCTATGTCAATATTAATAGTTACATACGTTTCTAAGCAATTGTTTATTTTCCACTCGCTTATTTATTTTATGAAAGTGTTTTTTCATAATTCTTCTTCTTCACATATATTGATGTAAGTTGAAAATTATTCTTAATTGCATTTCTAGTGATTTTAATGGTATTGGTTAGAATGAGTGAAATTTTAAATGGTAATTTTTATGGTAATGGAGAAGTTAGGTGAGGGGAATTAACAGGTTAGTTACTTTTTTAAATGTCTATTTATTTACTACTCCCTTTAATAGAAATTCGCCTAAAAGTGAGTGTTCTCTTTAAAAGAAATTCTCTTAAAAGTGAGGGAGGTTTATAAAACAGCGAGAGCAGCAGAGCAACAGCAGGGGCGCGAAGGTCTCAAGAGCAAGGGCCAGAAGGCCCTCGTGAACATAGCACGTTGGATCCGTTGGGTAGCGATATGAATTAGCATGTTGCGAACCACTTGGTGTCAAAATGCATTGACAATAAAATTAGATTTCTAGTGTGAAAAATACGAATAAGTTCACTGAATCAAAGTATGTTACTACGGAGATTTATACGTTCAGGGGGTTTGGAAAGGAGGGTAGCTATTCTCTCGATCTACCGAAATGTGACTCCACTGAGTATATGGAAACATCAACAACAGAGCAAGGTGGTAAACAGAATTGTAAGAAATTCAGTCGCATCTCAAATACAGAAACAAGCATTAATTTGATTGGTGACCCATTGTTACAGATAAAACAAAAGAATTAAGCATTATCTTGGAAAACCAAGTTGTTTAAAAACAATTATACATCATTATTTTAAAGATCTCGAAAATATATTAGAAGTCACTAAAAATAAGCAAGATAAATCAATAAACAAAGGAACAAAGTGAAACTGAAACTGCTAAATGGTCTAAATGAATGTTTCTGTTATTCTAATGTTAAGCTACAATATCCAAGACATGATATTTGCTCTGATAAAGCACAATTTGTCAAAAGTCTTTCATTCCTGATGTCAAAACAATGCACCTGCATACAGATCTGAGTAGCCTTTATTATATCTTGTGCCCTTATTACTACACCTTGTATTTTAGGACAAATGCTTATTTAATTCCTTTAGAAGGTCGTGGAAAATAATTACAGATGTTTATGAATCTAAAAAAGACCTATGAAAGTATTTCAGTGCCAAAATTGCCCAAAAGGACAGTTGATGCCTATTTTAATGTTTTTATGTTTTTAGCCTAAAACACATTATTTTGAATCATCACTTTTTTGTGCTTAAAATTCCGAGTCTACTTATTACATGCTTGTTGTAAGAATACTTGTGTTTCAGTGCAGAGTGAATTTTGCGCAAAGAATTTGTTCGCACCAAATTAGTGGCAAAGGCTAGATTATGTCAGTGGAGAAGTTGCCGATATCAGTCATCGTTAGGACAGCATTGCAGCATTACCATGACTGGACTAGCGAGCAGAAGATTGGTATGTGCTCTAGAAGAAGTCATTAGAAACACTACAATAACAATTTCTAGAGCGAACATCTTGTACAAGTACTGTCAAGAAATTCTCAGTGGCACCTGACATAGCTGATATTCAAAGACTGAAGAAAGTCATTTCATTTTCAAAAAAGAAATTTCTTTAATAAATGAAACTGCTCTGTTCTTTTTAATGTTAATATTTTGAATTTGTCTGTTAACAATAACTCCAGTGGTTGCAGAATTGAAATCTGTATGTCAATAATTCTTAGTACAATATGAGCAGAATAGTTGCCGACTCCTGAGGAAGAATGAATAAACATGGAACACAACAATATCAACAATCTAGAAAATATCTTCTTTAAGTAGTATAATTACTTTCTGCATCTTAATGCAGAGCATAGGATTGTTTCAAGAGATCTTGAAGACAAGTTTAAGGAAGAAAGAAAAAAAGTAAAAAGTTCAGTCAGTCATATTCATGGCACTAGGAAACGACGGTCCAGAATTCCTAATGGTGGCAGGAGATGTATGCAGATGTCACTCACTGTTCATAACCACAAGTTGAAATTAAATGATCAAAGGTCAATAAAAATTACAATATACACTTACAGATATGTGAGCATTCAGTAAATTCCGCAATTGACATTTTTTTTCCCCACTAGACAAGACCGTAAGTGTGTGCAGTTCACATTTCCTGTCACATTTGGAGACATGGACGTTACATGAAAAGAATATCACAATATCACAGAAGTAGAGCGCACTCTGAGAACAGTGGGAGCGATGTGAATTCGGAAAGTGGTCCATCAAAACGGAGCAATGTGCACATTGGCGTCAAGGTACTGGAGATGCCTGAAACACAAAATAGAACATTTCACATTAATTTCATAACGAGGTCACAAAAAAATCTGATAAAATGTTACCACTACATTGAACACTGCGATTAATTTATATAATTGAGGTTCTGATAAAAACGAGCAAGGGATTTCTTAGCAAATGAAAACCTAAATTATTATAGAATATGATGAAGTAGTGCAATGTTTTAGCATGGATGAGTTTTAGCATTGACGTTCCTCCACTGTACAGTAGAACTCTGGTAT
Source organism: Gryllus bimaculatus (assembly GCA_017312745.1). Classification (NCBI taxonomy): domain Eukaryota; kingdom Metazoa; phylum Arthropoda; class Insecta; order Orthoptera; family Gryllidae; genus Gryllus; species Gryllus bimaculatus. Next base: position 132,086 of record BOPP01000163.1, read on the forward strand.
TCCGAACTAATTGAAGGAGTGGTCTGTTCAAATTCAGAAATGTTTGGATTTTCAAAAACAAAAAAATGTATCATACATATACAAATACATCTATAGGATTACCAGACCCAATGCAATGACACATCCGATCTGAGAAAACGGCAATGTAGTGTAGTGATCCCATCATCACATCACATCGTCAAGCAGATACAGTTCCTAATGGCAAAAGAAGATTACAGATTTTGCAAGTTCCTCTAAGTGAAAATGACTGCTACATAAACATGTGATATACACCATAGTTACCAGTGCATTAAAAGTTTCATTTCAACAACTTGTTTCAGTTCTACAGTAATTGTAAAATCCTTTCTTTACCCTAAAACTAATAATTTTATGTATTTTTTTTTTTCCTCCATCTCGAATTTTGTTTGGATTCTCCAAAATTTCAGATTTGCAGGGTTTGAATTAGTGGGGTTTTACTATATTACGCTCTTGAATATCAGTAATGAGTAGTGTATCTACTTATCGGTAGTTAATTCTCCTCTGATCATATTTGTGGAATAAATTGTGCCAAAAATACTAAATGCCACATTTTCAATATAGAAGACTGACAAATATTAGAGTTATGTACCATTATTAAAGCTTCAGGGACTACAAAGCTTTAAAAGTTAGCCATTTTCTTTTCATGAGTAATAAAATCTTTAAAGCTCAACACGATAGTAAATATTTGACATGCCTTACATAGGAAAAGAGTGTAGAAATATTGTTTTTAAATTAGAAGCAAATAAGAAAATTATTAGGATTAATGATATGGAGGTGTCTTGAAAAAAGGGACTCTGTTGTAGACTATAATATTAACCTCTCACAAACTCAATTCTTCTTAGAGATCGCTTTAGATCTCTTAATTAAATCTCAAGACCAGCAAGTTAACAGAAGATAAAAATTAATACAAGAGTGATAACAGGATGTAGGTTGTTGCTTACAGACCTTATTTAATATGTCTCTATAGTCACTATTTTAAGATATTAAAAAATTTGGTAAAAGCAGAATGAAGTTACATTCCTGTGTATACATTTTTTTAATGTTTGCTGGTTGTAAAATTTTGGAGCAGAAATTGCTATAATGCTTAAACCATTTACATTAATATCATAATTTTAAAATATAATGTAAATGAAACATGAAAATGAGAAGAAAAATATGGCCTTTAAAAAAAATATGGCTCGTTCTAGGATTGCCATTCACAGAGCAACTTTAGAATATTCTAACTTCCTAGGTGATGAACAAGAAACTGATATGTTCAACAAACTCTATAAATGCCTGTTGTGAGGGGCACATTTCAAAGAATGTTAAAAAATAAAAAACAATGAATCAATGAAATTTTACAAAATAATAGCCATACCAGTCTTAACTTATAGAAGCAAATCTTGGACTCTCAATAACCAAAAACACCAAAGAATATATGTTGCAGATATTATTTTTTTTAAGAAGAGTCAAACTTAAGGTCAGAATAGAAGCACAGGTATAAGAACTGATCTAAACGTGTTTAATACATGTTTAGATCAGATCTAATACCTGTGTTTCTATTCTGACCTTACTACCAAAAATTAATGCATTCAAGAAAATCACTAATGTTGGATTGAACATGTAGGAATTCTAGATCATTCAAGAGGAATAAAATCAAAAATAAATTACTCCCAATGGAAAACAAGAGGGGAGGATGCCCATGGAGTACAAAACTAATCTTTGACAGTGAAGAAGAGAAAGAAGAAAATCAGCAATTTATCAACAAAGGCAAATGGAAAATAGATTACATAAAAGTATACAAATTATTTGGCAGAATTACTGCTATGTATGAGGAAGTTTCTCCCTCAACATCGCAACAACTAAAAAGAATAAAAGAAAGAGCAATGATATGGTGAGTCCAAATCACAGAAGTCAATGGAACATATGTTGTCCATTTTGTTCTTTTTTTTTCCTGCAAAGGATCGGTATTAAATGTGAGATATTAGATTTTCAGAATAACACTGTACACAATTTTTGCATAATCCATCAAAACCATTCCCTCAAGTTATGTAATATACGACTTCACAACTTAGTCCGTTGTGAGACAACATTGCTGGTATATGTAATGTAAAAATCACCATACCCAGGATTATGGTTTTCAACTTTGGCTCTCAGAATATTTGGTCCCAAAAGAGTTCCCAGTTGATTCAGACACTGACTAGCAGCACTTGAAGCTAGAGCATTCTCACATTCCTGAAAAGTACATAATTAAACATTAAAAATAAACATCTACACAGACAAGATTGTCCTTTTAAATTTAGTGGAATTACTTTCCAGAGTCTTAATGGACATCTCTATGGTCGGCACAACATAAAAGAAAATAAATTGCATGATTGTATTTTTATTTCATTAGAAATTTGAAAAGAACAAGCAATGCAAATGCGCAGACAGAATAAGACTGATCATTTTCCTCTACAGTGAATATTTTTAATTCAATTTAGCCTACCAAAAATACATGATACTTAACTTCTTCTTACTACTCTTGTTCATTATATTTTCAGTGCAAAAGACCAGGTTTCAATGCAAATTAGGAAAAAAATTCCATTCTAATTGGAAAGCTAAACTTTACACAGGATATTTTTTGTATAAAGATTAAATAATTACACATGCTTGCGTTGCAAACAACATAAACAAACCACAGTAATAAAAATCAACAAAGTTTTCTCACCAATGCATAAAATATTGCATCAAGAAACTCTTCAACTACACTCTTGAAAGTTTTCTTTCCGAGACCTTTGGCTAGAACTGGAAGTTGTTTGCACACCGTTTCCAAAAAGACAAGGTGGTGGGTGTAGTGCCTGTAGTGGCATGCTTCAGCAACCAGTGGCAGTGTGTTCATGACAGACCGAAGAGCGTCTGGGATCTGAGATAACTCCGACAGCAAATATACACACCTGGAACAATAAAATTTTGTCTTTATTCCGAGAAGTTGGGTTTCAAAGCCATTGTACATAGGAATGCTTTACACAAATGACCGTGAATTTTATAAATCCTAAATCTTTCAGACCATTGGATAAATTTTAAAGCATTTGTGTAGCTCCCAATTATAATTTTCTTAATTTAAACAAATACAGTTGGGTGTGAACCTATGAACTGCTGGGACGTTTGCTCTCAAATGTTTAAAAAAAAACAAATTTGACAAATTATAATTACTTTTCAGTGTCATTGTAGTAAATGTATTCTTTTTATAGGTGCTTGAAAACTGTAATTACATTTTCTAGATAAGTTGTGAAAGCAGTCATGTCAGCCATTTTAAATATGAGTTGACATAAAAGATTTTGAAATGTTTATATAAAGACATAAATGGGAAAAGTAATTACATGTCCTCAAGCCGAAATAGATTGGAAAGTTCCATTGATTAGGCTGCAAAATAATAACCAGATGAATTTTTATTACACCTATAACTAGAACCAGAGGAATATCTACAATATGCCAAACATTGCACGAGCCATGGGCACCACTCACAGATGTGCTTTATATAGTATATCCACTAAAACAAACAACAACCCTAATTTGAAGTATCCTGACAGGGACGCCAATTCTGTGTTTGCAATGGGCACCTGAATACCTAGATACGCTTTGGCTAGGACTGATCAATTTTGTTTTGTCCAATGTGGATAACATGCAAGTAAACAAATGTGTTGAATATTGGTTTATACTATAACCCCAAATTTATTAATCAAATGATTTTTAGAATAAATGTGGTGTTTAATTTTAAAGCTCATTCCACTTCCAAACATTTTACAAGAGAGACAAACATTTTCTCATCTCTACACATCATTATAAATTAACAGGATATGTTCTCACCAAGCTAGATTCGGTTTCCCTTTGAGGGATAATGAACAGCCCCTTAACATAGATAAGAAGCAAAAAATGCAATTTTGCAAATAATAATGAAATGAAATGATTTTAATAGCAAATACCTCGTTCTCAATGATTTTTCTCAACAATATAACTTTAGTTTGTCTTCAATTTTAACAGAAACAAATATAATTCATTTTTGAGAGTCATTTCTCTTTATATTTTTTCTTAACTAATCAACAAATAAATAGTAATTTATATTACAAATCAAGAAAGCACATCTTTCCATGAGTAGATGGCAGAGGTCATAGATGAGGCCAACAGGCCTAGTTTAAGAATCCTGTTATATCACAGAAAGACACATTTGTTTTGTGATGGACAAAATTTTATTATAAGATCTCAATTTTTAGACAATTTTTCTGTGTTGAACAAGAGTTTCTCTTATGAACAAGACAATTTATATCTTTTTTAATTTTCTTTACTACTTTAGTTCATGGAGGAAAAATATTGGAATCACCTCAACAATACAATCTCGAATGTTTGGACCAAAAATCCCTTGCTTAAGGTACGGAGCACTAATTTCACACACAGATCGGGATAACACCTATTAACATTGTTCCAAAGAGGGTAAAGAGGAGATTCATGCAATTCTGAACCCAATAGTACAGTGCCAGTCTGGAACGGAAAAAGGGTGTAATTGTAAAAACGGTAAAATTGAACGTTTTACAAAACAATTTACAAATGCCAAATAGTAACAACAACACCAAAAAACACCAAATTTATTAAATTTGTTCAGTTGCTTTCTAGGGTGATACCAATTCTGCTTCTACATTGATTTAAATTTTGCTGTGAGTTTTTTATTTCTATTTTGCAATTGTGCTGAAAATCTGGTACACTGCATCTTATTCTGACTATTGAGTTATTTCTGCTGCTTCATTGTGTAACACTTAACAAATCCATTACAACCAAGCTACAAGCACAAGCTACAGTCACAAGCTACTTTGCAATTGTACTACTATGGAAGGTTCCCAATGAGAACATTCTTCTTACCCATCAGCAAGTTCCCAGGGTTGCGATGGCCTCCTAAACTGGTGATCTGAACAACCTCCTCCACGACCCATTTTTGGAGCCAGAGAACCACATGAATACATCTAAGACAAGAAAAATAAAGATATGGTAAGATGATATTAAAAGTAAAGCCATTTATTTACCAAACCATAAACTTCCCCTTGTGTATAATTACAAAGAACAATCAATAATTATTAAAAAATTGTTTTTTATGTTTCAGAAAACAATAAATTAACTAATACTTCCCTTACAATAACATAAACAGTACCCTACAGTCTATTTTCTACAAAATTTAACAAATAAATTTTTAAATATGTAAGTAAACAAATTATTTCCCCAAAGATCAGTGAACATGTGCCATGAGAATTTTTATACGCTGTAGGTATTAGATGTAAAAATATGTTAAAAGGAAGATGAATTACCTGATTATCAGAATGTAATTCAATATCATTGTCACGCAGTCTTTTCACCACACTAAATGTAGCAGGACCTCGTTCCATTTCTGAATACTTCTCTGATTCATGCGGCTGATTCCTAATGCCCTTTAGGCCAGCGACAATCTTCTCCATTACGCATTCCAGGGCCTCTTCTCCATATGCACGCACAACATTTCCCAAAGAGCTAGCAGCCCCCTGACGAACGGAAGGTATTGGGTCTTCAAGATTCCTGAAGAACATTGGGTAGAGAGATGGGAGAGCAGGTCGCGATTCCTCAGGAAAGCATTGGATGAAATTTCCACAAGCAAGACATGCCGCTGAAACAAATTAGTCAAAAAACATCATTATTACTTTGGTTTGAATTGTGAGATGATCTGATGCTCATAACAGTCAAAAACTGTACAGTAGCCATTGAGGTTTCCATGCTATAGAATGTATGATGATTAATTTTTTATACCAATGTAGGGTGATAATTAGTGGCAGATTTTAATGAAACGTCTTTTTTTTCTTTTCCCTTTGGAAATATTTTGTTTAGAACAGAAATTAATTTTATTCTATGACATAATTATATGCAATTTTTTGTTGATTTTGAATAATAAGTCATTTTTTACCTTTTTTAATAATTTTTTCGTGATTTCATAAATTTTGCATTTCATTTATTTTAATAGTATTTGTTTTAAATAATATTTATGAGATGCAACAAACGTTCTCCACAAAATTGCTAAGTATCCTATTCGATTTCTTTGCTCAGAAATTGTAATGACAGCCATTGTTAGTATGTAATATAAGGTTCCTGTGATGCCTATCAGCACCATTGTCAGTTTGGCCAATTTCAGGATAACTAAAGACAAAGATTTCCTGGTAAAGAACAGTTAAAACCAAAAGTTTGCAAACTGAGTTCACTTGAATGAATGGAAGCAGCCTCGATTAAATCAGTAATGTATCCAACAGCTTGGGTTGTTCATTTAAACTGGTTTTGATTGCATTTGTTATGTTTTAAATTTCTCTTTATGCCTGAATCTAAACAGTTATTTTGCTTTACATATCTAAAATAATGGATGAGACTAATTTAGAAAGTAAAACAACTGGAGATACATACATATGTATGTTATAACATGCAAAATTCCAATTATACTTTCCAAACTTGACAAATATTAGGTTTATGTAGAATCTTTACATTTATATCATAAATATAATATTCACTTATATCCTTGTATAGAATGATTATAGGCTTTTCCATCTCTTTCATTAATGTAATACGCTAAAAAAGACATAGCCCACCACTTGATTTTTTCTTCAACATTAAGACTTAAAAATTTACTGCACATCTAAATTTTCTGGCCACATTACAATTAAAAATTCCTGAGTAATACTTTGGTCTCACCATCTCGGACCGGCCAGCTGTCATCTTGAAAGCACTGGACCAACGTGTGCAGCAATTCCTCCACGTGTGGTCGTACTGCAGGAGCCTTGATCTTCGCAGCCAGCTCCGCAATACAGGCACATGCAGCTTCCCGCACAGCATGATTGTCGCTTTGCGTGGCACTCACATAATAAGTCACAGTACTGTCGATAAACTTCTCCACAAGGTCTTTGCCCTTAGAGCCAGCCACTTGCCTCCAGGTCTCTTGGGAGTAAATTCGAACCCCTTCTGCTATGTAGTACCTGCAAAATTGTAGCCAAAAGAATTGTTTAAAACCCCATAGCTACTAGGCATTATGCAAGTTCTTTGAACAATCATATCATTTAAAAGTATTTCCCTTAATACAACAAGAAAATTAAATTATTTAGTTTCACACATCCCTCCTTAAAATCTGGCACCCTCAACATTTTTCCATTTATAAATCTAATTTTGGTATTGAAGTCCTGTCCCTTGATCTGTCACCATGTAGGGTTTCAAATACATCAGCAATATGTAAATGTCATCTTGGATATGACTTTGTTACTGTGTAAGCTTTGGTTGTCTTGGTAGCTTAGTGGCAAAAGCAAATGGACATAAACCAATAGACCTGGGTTCACTTCCTGGTTGCAGTGACTTGTGCTATGAACAATTTGACATCTAATGAAGATTGTACAAATCTTAATTTTTAATATATCAGCATTTCACAAATTTTCATAAATTATAAATGTGAGACTGCAAGTTCCAAAAGTATTATCAAGGAATTAAATGTAATAAACTTTAAATTCCTTTTATGAGTTAAAACCTTTATGAGAGTTTTATGAAATTATGGATTTCTTTATAGAATGAAAATGTAATGAAATGTGTACCTGTTTAAACACATTCTTGGCAAAAGATCTCCATAGAAGATTTCTCTTGTGTTCTCATTTGGCAAGGACTGTAAGAACTTTCTCGTAGCCACAGAAGCGGCCAGCCGCACCTAGAAAGATAATATAAGGGAAAGAATGAAATGTGAACCTATAACAAATATATAACAATGAAATGCATTTTATATGTTAATGACATAATATAACCTGCAAATTGTTATAATGTTGGTTGCCAAGTATACTATTAATTAATAATAAAATTTACAGTAAGATTTCACTGATGGACATCACTTGTATTAATGATAAGTGTCTCAATTAAGTATTTTTCTTTAGTTGCTCACTTTATTGAAGAAAACACCCATTACATTACCTGCCTTTTTCAAAAGCACACAAATGAACTTTGATGAATTTGAGTCACTGGAATATCTCATCAAAATAGAAGAAACCCACAGTAAAAAGAAGATGAGCAGGCACACTATCCTCCTAACTAATCTCTGAACTACATCTATTGTTTGCAGCTCTGTATCATTTGCATTGAGCCTCTTCATGTTCCACACATGCTCAAAAGAACTGTTCGTTACATTCTAAAAATGTTGCATGGTGACCTTTTTTTCTAATCATCATTTCACAATCACCCTGATAAAGGTTAGAAAAAGAGGGCGAGAGAGGGAGTGGAGTGGGAGGAAGGGAGAGGGGGAGAGGTGGGGAAAAGGAGAGGCAGACAAACAATAGCATACATACAACAAAATAGTAGACTACTACATACTTGGCTCCAATTATCTGCAAGTCCTTTAGTGAGATGACTGCTGAACTCGTGACCAAATGTAAAAATTGGGTTTACTGCACACACACTGTCCCTCGATTCCAAATCTGCAACATTATTACTGTATTTATGTATATTTATATGTATTATATTTCATATTGCAAATAAAACCACAAATGTTCATATTTATTATATGTGCAAATAAACAAATATGCTTTTGTCAGAAACATGCTCTTGTCTTTCCCAGCTTGTACTTTGTTACATAATATTATACGTCCCTGTACTGTATACTTATTATTACTTCCTGTACTGCATTGTCTTCTTAATTTTTTTATTTTCTAATTTCATTTAATTAATTCTGGGAGTGGTGTCACTTGTCAGCTATGTACTCAGACATAATCCATTGCAATTAGTTCAGGTATAATATCTACAGAATGTATTGTTAGTAATTTCAAAATTGCATAGGCTTGGAAGTTATGTTGAATCACCGTGAGTTCCCACTTGAGCGACCATCTGGGAACAACGGATACTAACAAAGCTGAGCTTCTGGCTGATAGGGATCAAAGGCACTAACTTGATTTCACATAAGACTGACTATGAATGAATGTTCAAGGAGAATTACTCCTCGCTATTAAAAAAATCACGAACAGGAAAATAGGTTCAAGAATTCCTATAAGTTTGTGGCATTAAGCATATGTTTTACCAGTTGGAGTCAAGAGTACTTAGGATTGTAATCCAAAAATCATCATTTGTAAGTAACTTGAAGTATGCATAAAAAAAAATAACAATCATTCTTGATAACAGTACCCACCTTCATCACTGTTTCCACAACTGACAAGTGATGAGCAAACGAAAAAACCAGTCTCGCGAACAAAACGATTGGTATGGGTTAGGGTCTGGAAAACTAATTCCAGAAGTTCTTCGTCCACAAAAGGCTGAAAGTTCGTCCCACAGCCATCTATCATAGCTTGAAGGCACTTAAGACTAGTCTCAAGGTTCTTCCAACCTGCAGTGTCGTGAAATATTTGAGCTGCCTCAGCACTATTCCGCTGAAAATTGAAATTTTATTTATGACAGGCAGTTGGCTTTTGTTTTTCTCATTATACACTGCAGTAAAGCTGTTTACATCTCACTTTATATCTACATCTAAATAAATAATATACTGTATTCAATATTATATTATAATGGTATTTTGAGTCACATATTATAGGACATAATAAAGCAGGAAAAACAAAAACAACAATAAAACAACAGCAAACAAAGCAATTTCTAATTAAATACTAGACGAGATTATGTACTATTGTATCTAATATAAAATCTCTACAGAGAAAATTTCAATGACAATATTAGGAAGAACATCTCATCATCAAATTTAGTTATATCATGAAGATTTATGTTTTGGGAATGAAGCACAGTAGAAGAATTTTGGCAAGTGAATACAATGCAATAATAGTAATTAGACATTTTACTATCACTCCATATGTTCCCATTAAATAGGAAATAATTATTTCTCTTTTGAGCAAGAAATAAGACTTGAACTTAAAATTTGATATAGTATTACAAGATTGTTTCCATTTTTGTAAAAGCTGGAAATGTTTTGATGAGGTAGAAAATTCAGTTGAAAGGGTTGGCAACTCTGTTTATTAATTTAGACTCAACAACAACAAAAAACAACTAGAAAACAAAATTCCATTAAGTTGCCTTTTAGGCACATTTTTAACACAAATAGACCTTCAACCTTCACTGTTTAACGCTCATTAGATATTGCTAATTTGGAACTGGGAGTTTTCAGATGGATCGCAAATCACTTCTCGATAATAATTTTTCCCCTTTTCAAGTGAAATTTATTACAGAATATAATCTATGGAATAATTGTGAATTATACTGTCATTACATCTCATCTTATTGGATCACATCATACATTAGACATTCCCAGAGCAAATTTGAAAAGAAAAAATAGATCTTTTGAGATAAAAATACAATAAACCATAATTTAATTAATTAATAGTTGCTTTACATTTAAAGCAGTCTAATGGTGAATTATTTATGACAAAATATGCAGAAAAGATATGGGATCAATATTTCATTTTCCTGAACCTTTTAATTTTCTCTCCACTCATGAAATACATTTCTCAAATGACCTAGAATGTTTGACTACTATATATCAGTTAAGTGTTTTGTTTGTAGAATTAAAGTTGGAGGATTGACGTAAATATATTGAAATTGATGCTTGCAATAAACTTGAGTCCGTATCTGAAAATATTCAAGCATTCTAAAATTGCTCTGTATCGGCTCATGGAGAATTAAACTAAGTTTAATTTCTTTATATTAAAAATACTTTGTATTAATCCATTTAATTAATAATATATCATAAATTACATACGGGTTTGAAATGAATGACATAATGTGAAGTAGGTACAGTAGTGATTTTTTTGACAGGAATGTGTTCTCCTGTCACTTCAACAAAAAAAAAGTAAAAGCTTGTGAAGTGTAAATTTAGTGAATTAACAAAAATAAATTTCCTAAATATTATAATACTATTGCTCTTATGCTATTCTTTGTCACTTTTATAAATTATTTTTTCATGAACCACAATTTAATGCATTAATTCTTATACAGATGTGAAAGTAACATTTTTTTCATATATTTCCATTAGTATTCGAATCTTAAATCTGTGTGGTTTATAATTTCTCCTTCTTTCCTGAGAGATAAGAAATATACAAAATATGTAGTTGGATTAACATACAAAATGAAGTAAGTTAACTTATAAAGTTTACAAACTCAGTTGTTTGTAATTACTTTTAGTTATAGAAGTAATTGCAATTAATAACTCCACACTCATAGTTTACTTCATGCCATGTTTCCTCAATTGTAATTTAAAATATTTGCAATTTACTTGTAGAAATATGCATATTATAAAAACAAGATTTATAAACAAGTATATGCTATATATTTCAAAGTACCCAAAATACATCGTGTAAAAGACATTTTATTAATATGTCTATATCCCCTATATAAAAAGTCTTGAGGAAAAAACTTCTTCAATATTGAAACATTTCTTAGGATTTTTCTTTAGAACATGAATAAATAGAAAAATCATGCTAGACACATGAAAGGCATGTCATGGCTAGTATTTTCTTACAAAGGATAACTTGATAAGTAAACAGGAGACATAAGAGCATAAAAGACTTCACTATGAGAGATCAGTTTTACATAACATTTTATGAAATCAAGTAACAATTTTTTGACATGTTTACATGAGATGTAAAAGACACATAGTCTTTTATGATATTTTTTAGACTTGTGTGTTTAAAATTAATTTACTTAACATTTTCATCTATTAAAAACACATGCAGAACTGCAAAATATTTAGCAAGGCAAATTGATTCACTTTCTAGTGCAGGAACTTGACACAAATGCATCCTTGTACTCAGACTCCCATGGAATGGTTTAGAACATAGATGTTTCCAGTTGCGTTACAGGTACAGAGGCATTACGAGTTTATGCATCTTCTCTAAACCCTGATCCATCGCAAATTCCACCTCTCCCAATAACATAACACTTGCCACAAGGGGTCCCAGGATTACTATGGGATGACGCTCTTGAGAGAACTAGTTTATAAATCCCACACATGTGCCAGCAGTCAAACTTCCTAATCAAGCTCCGTGAAGACACGGAATTTAAAAAGCTCGAATCACCAGGGGTCCCTGAACACGTGGCCTCTTTGGAATATTAAAGGAGCTGAGCTCCTGACTGATAGGGCAAAAACAACTTGACTTGATGTATAACTGATGAATGTTCAAAGAATTACTTCTCATGTTTAATGCCACAAAAGAAAGCTAGGAATGTTGTTTCACAAGTAATCCTGTAGAAAGTTGCAAGTATCAAAATTGACTCCAATGCTACCTCGCGTAATATAAGTAGTACAAAGGCTGAGACTGGCCCAAGGATTAGCTGTCGGCATGAGATTCATGAGCTGAATTGGGTGCTTTACGCTGAGCAAGGCTTTCTAGTGGAGCAATGATGGCCCTAGGGTGCCCTGAAAGAATTTCTCAAGGGAGCAGTTAGATGGTTGCTGAGTACAGAGATGGGTAAAAGTTAGAGTAAGAAAAGCATGGTTTTAAAGTAATAGAGATATTACTATTAGCTAGGTTATTTTTTTTTACTTCACGAGGAGCTTTGGCACCTAGCCCTCCCCTTGCTATGCCCGAACGCAAGTCTGGTTATTCCTGTGCTAGTAACCATCTGATAACCTGATATTGCTTGCACTAAACCACCTGTTTGGGCCTGATTATATCACCTTTGGTGAATTGGTAGATTGATGAAATGATGACAGTAATGAGGGAACAAAGACAGATACTTTTGATGCTCACTGTACTGAGTAAATACAAAGTATCTGACTCATACACAGAATCTGTGCACTTAAAGCTAAGCATAAATATAGCCATCTATAGCTAGCTATAAAA
>BOPP01000163.1:158924-174144 GCA_017312745.1 Gryllus bimaculatus
AAACAAAAAGGCCTAGAGTTTTCGTATATCTTCCTTTATTAGCGAAGTTGTTTGAAATATTAAATCGTGTTCGAATTATGTTAGTCTTTAAACAATAGTATTGTATAGTATCACATAAACACTATAAAATAATATACAATATAATAACATGTTTATTATTTCACAAAATCTGCTATGGATCCTCCAAAATGATCGGCTGGATCCGCCCGTGGGTGGCTCAGGGTATGGTCACTGTAGTGCCTCTGAACGGGAGCTCCTATGGTTCCAATCCCCCTCAGTGCCAGAATTGTCGACACTAGAGAGCAGTCTCGAGAAGAATTCTAGCGGCTGGCTTCTCTCATCGGTAGTTTTTCGTGGTGTCGCCGATCAACACCAGGCGAATGCCGGAGCAGTACTCCAAACAAACGGGCCACGGACCACACGCGATCTTTATTTCCTCGTCCTTGTGCTATCCTCACCCGTTACTTACGCGCACTTTAACTCACATGCACTACACCTGTCACACCTGTCGCGAACATAGAACTTGTCTCGACTGGGGGCGGTGCCCCCAAAGTTGGAATATAGCTCGATGGGGAAATCTTGAAAGTCGACGTGTAGGTCGGCGCCAGAACTCACCGTCTAGTAAGGGAATATCGCCGCTACCTCTTGTGATAAAAAGGATGCACCAATCGTAAGAAACATATGACCATAGTATTTGACGTGCTCGGAAACGCGTAAAAATTTGTCGTTCTGGATACGGTACGTAATTCTCGTTTTCCATTCTACCCGATGGGGGTGAAGGCGAATGACTAGAGCAGGGGTCGGTATAGCGCCCCTGGGGGTTGATGAAATTTTGAAGGTGGTCAATGAAGAATAAGGGGTCGAGTGGGGATTAATAGCCTATAACCAGGATAATCGGGATCCCATTGATTACCAAAAAAATAATGAATTTAATTAACTGTTTTCTGGTATAAAGCAACCAAAAGTATGATAATAAAATACAAATTCACCCCTCTTCTTTCTTATCCGACGTTCATCCCTGGGGATAATGAAATTTTAGAAAACTCTAGAAATTGTATTTACGCATTCACAACGATACTCTATCGCGCAAGAAAGTACTCTCCTAAATACGCACTGCAGCAAATGTAATGGCCACTTCTTAGAAAATTTTGTAACCGTTGCATTTGATGCAATGTAGATTAGAAACTCGTCTACAAAAAAGCGGAAGAGTCTTTAATTATTGAAATATCGGGATATTTACGGGAATATGAAATTGTAATCTTTCAGGCATTTATACACAATTATTTAAGTCAAGATTATGGATGCTGGATGTTACAGAGAATAACGTAAGGGGGTCGATGTAGCGCACAATTCGGTTGAACGAGGTCGATGAGGGGAAAAGTGTGGGAATCCGTGGATTCGATCATTCTCCTTCCACCGCTCGGGCCAGGATCCACCCTCTGGCCGTAGCGTTCAAAACTTGCTGTTCACGAAGCTTGCTCGGGGTTCTACTCGTTACCTACATATGTACCAAATACGTTTGTTTCCTAAATCATAATTGTCATCTTTAAGTACTGTAGAAACGAATAGTTCTAAATAAGATCAGATTCCTGCATGAAATCTTCGTTAACGCGATCTATTTACATGAAACATACGAAGGTCGTAGTGAAAAAAGAAAAATTTGTATGATCCAGCAAATCACAAATTTGTCCATCAAATAAATATTCCTTGAATTTTGCATCCGTTGTGATGTAGACGTTGTGGATGATGTTTTAAAAATTATTGGTTTATAAAATCTTTGTTAAATGAGAACGAAGTACAATGTGAGATTGAATTAATAATTCAGATAAAACCATATAAAGGCGCTGTGAATGCCTTGCTGCTCTTCCTTAATGTGATCAGTAGAAGAATGTATGCATAAACAATAGTCTAACTTTTCGTTCGAAACTCGCGCTGAAATTGAACACTTCTTACATTGATCTAGACTGTATTTACGATGTAATAAAGCATAGCTTATTTTAAATACTGTGCTGCGATATGCTATATGGAATTAAATCTGGAATTTGATGCAAGATGCATCAATAATAAAGTTTAAATACATTCCTATAAAATGGACCTAAAATAATGTGTGATCACTGTAATCGCACAATCAGGAATTTTGGCGCAAACCTTAACTGTCAGGTTCCAGGGTTAAAATAAATATTGAAATCTTGTAATAATGAACGAATGTCACCGAAGAGTACAAATTTGAACTCGCGCCTATACCGATATTTATAGTTAAAATTCAACTTACCACAGCTGTTTTTCAAACATAATATTAAAAATAACCATTATTCCATTTGCAACAAAAAAAAATCGAATTTTCCTTGCTAGACATTGAGCCATAAACTTCCTAATCGTGTTTTATACGAAAGGCAAATCTGAGTTAGCGGTATCCCAGGATTCTGGTGCGCAAAATGCCTGTAAATTTTAAATTGTGCTGGGTGACGTAAAGACTGGGAACCCGTTCTTTAGAATTGTTATTGGGTTATGGTCGTCGTAAATGCACTTTTAAGAGCGGGTTCGTGGGGGAGGCACATTGCAATCCACCCTTGATGCAAAAGGTCTTTATCTTCGCTACGAACAGCACTTGGCGCGAAATCGCTTGCAAATAACGTGTATATATCGGACTGTAGGCCAATCGTAAATCTGTTTTCCTCCTAGGTTAAGTCAAGGGTTCTAAAAGTGGAATCTGCGAACCGGCAGTGGTTCAGTGGTATTCTTAGAGACCCCGAATGTTGTATCAATTTTTCACGAAGATTTAACGTTTAATAACTTACAAAAGTATGGTGAGTAACTAGTAAACAATTTCTCTTCTAAGATAGGAGTATAAATTAACTTACTGAGTTTCGTATAATATTCATTACTTCAGTTAAAATGTAAACACCGATTCGACTTTTGAAGATATAAGAAATACACGACAATTAAAAATGCATTAAACCTAATGTATCTGAAAAGTCTGCTGGGCTCTTCCATGATTTTTTTTCCCCCTTGCAGTTGCGCGTTACCTGAAACTTTGATTCAATTGGATTCCTTGGGCTGACACGACATCAAAACATTTCCTTGTTCGTGTTACGTGACTCTCGTCTGATTCTCAGCCTCCAAATGACTCTTCAAGACCAAGGAAAACGGGCAGTACTCGTTGTGGATGCGATCGAAACACTTCCTAAGAGTTGCGGATGAGGGAGGCTTTCACGTTGCAGGCAAGAGTTTACTAGACGCGACGCCAGTCGCTGTCGCGTAAGGGGCTGGGCAGTTTAGACAGGAACCCTTTTTTTCTTAATCTACAATTTCTGCAGTCACTTTCAGTGTCTTTTGATAGATCATTAGCTGATCATCTGTCAGAATTCACTCTGTTTAAATCGAAAGAAAGACTTAGTCCTAGACATTTGCACCGAAAGACGACGCTCAGGACGTCAATTGATGTAACTACAGTGCCTCTGACCGATAGATCCTAGGTTAGAGCCCCGACGGTGGCAGGATTTTCGACACTTGCTATATACATAGCTGGTCCGAGTTCAGTCGCTGACAGGATGAGAATTCTAACAGATGGAGGCTCTGATCGGTAGTTTTCCGTGGTTTGTGTTGTTGTTGTTGTTGTTGTTGTTGTTGTTGGTTTTTTTTTCTTTTTCTCTCCTTTTTTCTGAGACATAACTTGTGGAAAATATGTTTATATTTGTGTATAGAAATATTTTTGTATAAAAGCGACGTTTTCATGTTCTGGGCGGAAAACTTGGAAAAAAGCGAATTTAAAATAATAAAAATGACAAATCACCATATACTGCACTCCAGAACAAAATAAAGATCCAGTTGTTTGAACTTAATACAGCAATTGCCTTTCGATAGAGCTATATGTTTACAAAATAACAAGAATGCCATTAAGTTTGAACAATAAAATGAAGATTTCTGAAAACGTAAAAATCCATCCATCCTGCACGTAACACAGGCTGTCCTTTTAGGTTCGTACAAGCTCGTATGTAAAAAAAAAAGCAAATTAAATAAAAAAAATGCAAATATGTGTATAGTCCCTAAGGTTCCACGCAATCGTGACTTAAGAAACGTGCAAAATTTTGCAGCCACAGTAGTGGAGTTAATCTGTTTACGATTGTTTCAGCTGTTCATAGTTTTTTGCAGCCTAATTGCCAGGCTAAGGAGAAACATTCGCAAAATGTGTTTATTGAAGGTACAGCTTTCAAATGATGGTGTGTTTAGCGGTATACTGCAACAACGCCACGCTGCTTCACCGTAAATGAATATTGAGTCATTTACCGTATTTTAGGAAAGTGTCCTTACAACGTTGCCGCTGCGAGTTCGTAAGGTTTCCCGCGTTATCTAATGCGTGTTGCACAGAGTCCTGCAACCATTTTAAGACTGCCACAAATAGTGGGTTTTCAAGGAAGATTGTTTACTGGACGATGATTATCTGGCGTTTCAAATCCGTTTAATCGCACGTGTGGCGTTATTCTTGTTGAAGAAAAGGAATTATATTGGTCGCATTGCGATGTAATTTACTTTTACATTCATTTTCGTATCATGATCAACATTAGTCGTTGCAAGTGGAGGTACTAAAAACGCTTCAAGAAAGTTTATAGTGAAGTAGTTACTTTTACTAACTCTTCCGCCTACAGTTCCTTTTCAATCCCACAGTTTCACAATACTTCAATCCAGAAATGGTTAAAATATTGGAGTACGTTTTTGTTCAACATTGGAATAAATTAATCGAACTGTTTATTTATTATACTAAACAATGAAAATATGAATACAAATGGGGAAACGAAATTTGTTGATTAGCAGTTGCACTCAGGAAAGAAGGAAAAACTGAGATAACAGAATGAGAAGTTTAAATTCATGCCAAACATTAAATTTCAATGCAATACATTCCTCAGATTTAGGTGCACATTTACATGCTCTTTTTGATGATAAAAAATACACTTCCCTGTTATTCAGGTCAGCCAAACTGTGTTAAATTTGTATAAAGGAATATTTTGTGAACATTTTAAGACCGGTGTCTTTTTAATTCCCACTAAAAGCGGGTTTGAAGTTTTAACATTCACTCTTTTATTCTGCGAGATGTATTGATATTAAGACACATGTTGTATATTGTTTTTCGATGGAGATCAACGTATTGCACGCTTTTACGAACTCAAAGAGGCAGCTGCTGGCCGCTTGGAGGCGCTAGTGGCGCACCAGGTTCAAAAATTCACTCGAAGTTGCGAGAGTGTGTTAATAGACTGACTACGACGTTTGTCTTGAACATTAACGCCCAGCCTCTTCGTCTTTTATGAGGTTCTGAAACTGCACGTTCTTTGAATATTGTAGTAGTGAAATGTTAGCTTAAACTAGAGCGTTATATGTGTAAGCTTTTCGTAACCAGTCTCGAACCCATCATTGCATTGCTTGGTAAAACCAGATCAATAGAAGATCAGTAACAGGTATAAACACAATGCATTTTCGATTATGTGTAAATAATATCAAATCAATAACAATTTTTCCCATGCCGAAAAGTTAATTTTTAGATTGGTTAAGTATAGTATTTTTAATTCTGTGTTACTTGTGAAAATAGCTGGCAATTACAATTTTAAGTATGTAAGAGATGATTTCCTCCGTGTGTAAGAGATGATGCTAAGCTTAGTAGAATTTTTTTATTAACATTGTTTTCGTTTTTAAATATTCAACATAGTTCTATTGAAATATAGTACAGTCTAACTTAGACGTAATTCGGTAGCTTAGAAGTGAACGGTATTCATTCCAAATATTAATTAATATTAATTCACATGTAAAATACGGAATCATATTCGGGGGAAATTCGCCAGAAATATCCCTAATGGCTTAAACCAAAAAGTAATATTGAGAACAATGACACTCCGAGCTCCGACAAGCCCGAGACCTGAAAAACGCTGTTCAAAATCTTATAAATCCTAATGCCACTCCCATGCATGTATACATATTGGAAATGGTAATATTCCACAGAGAAGATCCTCATGAGAAACAAAAATTATGTTACTTTCAACGCAGAAGTTTTTAATAATGCTTTTAATAAAAAATAAACTTTAGGCTTACGTCTGCGTCGGTTACTGTCATTCTAGGGTCAAGATGGCTGCTTCTCATGCTCCTCTGTCTAGAGCGTTCATCTGAATTGCATGGACAAGTCTATTTCCTTCGTGAGGTTTCCCTTTTCACGACCTCTCCTGGTGCGAGTGTCGCTTGGGACCACGCCAGAGGAATTGAGGATTGTTTGAGCTCCCGCCCACGGACATGTGCATTTGAACTCGTTTGGTCGGGAGCAAACATTGAACAGTTGTCACAGGATGCAGAACTTGCCTATATGCAAACTGCGTAACTGTTTTGACTTGATGCTTGAGGGACACGTGTGGAAATTTATCGCCTTTAATTTTTCAGATTAGATTTTTGGAAGTTGTTAAAACTCTTGTAGATTTTCTCATAATACTTTTTTTTATATATTAGTTTTCTTCCTCAATATTTCTCCTTCTCTTGGGACTTTTTTCGTTTCCTTCTTCCACACCCCTTCTGTACCTCTTCTGCTTCCTCCTGTTATGTCAATTCTTCCTCAGGGTTGGCTTAAGTTTCTCTTCCCTCCAAAACACACACGTACGTATTTTGAAAAAACGTTAGAAACAAAAACAACTCTTTGCCGTAGCGATCTCGGACCGAAGGGTCGCGGGTTCGAGTCCCGCCTCGGGCATGGTTGTATTGTGTAAGTCTTTTCACCCCCTATTATCATCATCATCATCATCATATAGTGTCATCCTCACAGTTACTATACCGTTACGAGCAATAGTGGTCGCTAATGACCTAGATGTTGATGCGACCTTAAATTTTAAAAAAACTCTTAAATGTTTAATGGTTTTCAAATTATTTTAAATAAAATAACGTAAGTTAATTTTATAAACAGAAATATTCATTAAAAACTACAAGTTAATCGCAATAAACCAATTCAAACTTGTATAGAAATCAATATAAGTACGAAATAAAGTAAACTGACAATAAAATACAAACTTCATTTGCTAGTATCACAACTGCAATTTAATCCCAACGAGTACAGAAACAACCAGCAAACTTTATTACTCGACTGCACGAACCCAAAGGATAATGTTTACCCAACTGTGCAAACTGAAATGTTTGGTTGGTTGTGGATCCTATATGTCTGATCGTTTCCTCCGAACGCTCAACATACTTCACCATAGAAGGCCTGGTAAAGAATTACTCCTTATTGTCCCGCGAGTTACATACGTAGGCTACGAAGTTGGCTACATTTTGACCAGCCTAAAAAAATTCCACTCGGCTTTTAAAAATGATGATGATGATGATGATGATGATAATAATAATAATAATAATAGAAATAATAATAATAACTTACAAAACAAACAATGAAATATTTATTAATAATCATTACAAATAAAATAACAAAACGTTACATTTTATGCATCAAATGTTTATTAAAAACTCAATTTTAATCACCGCAAACGCATATCAACTACGAATAACAAAAGTACAAAAAAAAGTAAACTGATGATAAAATACAAACTGTATTTGCTAGTAGTGATAACTCATATTTCATCACAACAAACAAATACGGCTGAGTTAGCTCAGTACCAGTATTATTGACTTCCAGGATTCTGTTAGAGAAGTCCTATGTTCGAGTCCCGACGGTGATAGATTTTCGACGCTATTTCGATATAATTATGGTGACGTCTGGCTTTCGTTCAGCAGGACGCGGTAATCCAATTCGGAGCTTCGATATAACTTTTTTTTTTTATATATATATTGAAGCTCCCGATTGGATAACCATGGCCCAGCTGATCGAACGTCAGAAGCCTACGTAATTAAATCGGAGAATATCTATTTAGCTAGGTCGAATTCGGCCGCCGCAGGGAGAAAAATTCTAGTGACCGGTTGCTGCGATCGGTAGTTTTCCGACCACCGCCAGGCGAATACCCGAGCAGTATCCCACAAACGACGAAGAACAGAGCGCAATATTCATTTCTTCATCCTTGTCTCCTCGTCTCCCCTTACCCACGTGCACTAGTCACACTTCGAGAGCTTACACAAGTGTTCTAAGAAAAAACCGTATCACCTTTCTCACAGTTGTTATCTGCAATATAATCCTAAAAATACACCACTTGATTTGTAAAAATCGAGCGAGTTATGAAGGTAATGGAATCATAAACATCATGTGATTCACATAAAATATATGTTTACCTATTTCTACTAATTTTTTTTAAATTGAGAGCAGATTGGGTTAGGAAAATAAAGAATGCCCGTTTTCTTAAGGTGATGCGTTGCTTTTAGCACTTCAGCAGTTCCGGCTGGGTCTGAGACATTGGCCGCGCTGACGGAGGTAACTAGATGAGGAACTTCCCGCAAGTCGACGTGTGGTAAGATACAGGATATTCCCACCCAGTGAGGGAAGACATTGTCCTCTCCCGGGGTAAAACATACACTACACTAACAGGACATTGACCATAACAGTTCAAATGACCGGAAACATCACTCTCACAAACAAATACATACATATATACAAGTAATGATATATACATACATGATACAGATATACAAGTAAAAGTACAAAATAAATGTTCAGTAAAATGTTGGCTGATTTTTCAACTTTGCTACAAGTACCGCATTTCTTACATATTGTTCTAACGTAATTACAATAACGAAAATGCATGTTTCCGGTAATGATAATATGAGTTGGAAATCTAAAGGTGGGTGTTAATCTTTGTATGTACGATACGAAATACAGTATACTTATTAAATGGACTTTAATGTGACGTTTCGAATAATAAAAATCTGTTTTATGTGAACTAAATCTAACTGTTGGTGCTAGATAATACCATAGAATTTCTCGAACTAGTTATTTTCCAAATCTCTTTAGTCTGGACTAGCTTTTTTCGATTTGTCTAGCTTTCCATTTGCCTATCGGCGCCTAAAAGAAAATAGTTCACATTTTCTGAATATTTTGGTTCCCCGTTAGAATTGAAATATTACTTTAATAATATTAAAGAAGAGTTAAAACTGATCGAGCATGGACATTTTCTTTGACTTAGGAATGGATTTTGAGAAAATGTTTGGGGGTTAATGAAAATCCGTAATTTTGAGCTCATTTTCGTAGGAACGTTTTCAAGAAACTCTATAACCCTTCATGTGAAGCACTTGAATTCACTAGTGCAGTAATGTTTACAAATTGCCGGATTAAATGAATGTGTATAGCTTTTAAAAAATTTAAAAAAAATACATTGAAATGACGTGTACTATCCAGTGCATTTAGCACGATCCCTACAAAAAAGTTAAAAGAATAATTTGGAGCGGGTTTCAGAGTTCCATGGACATTATAATAGCAAATTTTGACAGAATTTATCAGTGTTACGTCGTATTAAACACCCGCTACCCCCACGAACGCTGCCTCAAGCCTTCTCCCTCGTCTTGAGCGTTACACAGTTTATGAACGACACCCTCTCCGATCGTTCCCCGTTGGTCGAGCAGTTCGGTGACCTCTAGAGACCGTAAGAAAAGCAAGCAAACGCAAACGCGAGCGCAGATAGCAGCGCAATGGCGATAGCGCGGGTTATAAATTGCCAAGCAGTCATGGCTCTGTTCCTCTCCGCGCCTCCTCATCCTTCTCCTCCTCCTCTCCGCCGTCGTGTCGCTCCGCACGTCGGCGATGGGCCTTCGAAGAGGCATGGACTGACTCGGCGGATCCGAAAAGGCCTCATTTCGCGGGTCCATGGGTGAGGGGCGGGGGGGGGCGATATGCTGTCTTATTGCAACTCTGGCACAATTCGAAAAACATGAAATTTGAGTTACGAACCGGGGCTCGGATTCCGATGACCTGAAGATCATTTGAAAATGATCTCTAAAGTGACTTGCAAAATGAGAGAAAAATGATCTAAATTACATGAAAATGATTTTTATAAATGGTAACAAAATTGTGTGAATATTTATCCGATACATTTTACAATTTTATATAAAATGTATTTACTTAAAATTATATTTAATTTAAATTATTTATTTTCGGAGGAAATGTTATCCTTAGCTCCTATCTTCCAACCATCCGTTTTGGAAGGTTGAAGATGTGACCAAAGACCCGTGTAATTTTGCGAGTTCGAAAAACAGACAGCTGTTAGTAGAGCAGACAGCTGCAGTAGTTAATTTCGTCAACTGTGTTTTAGTATGTCATTGTAAATTCATGAAACATTCACTAATAAAAAACACGAAAACGAAACCAAATCCATAAAAATGACGCAACGTCTTGAGTGTACTGATGACACGTCATTAGAATTCAAGCCCTGATTATGGCTATTATTTTGTAGAAATTAACCATACCGGCGGACGCCTCAAGTGGTTGAATAAAAGTCAAAATAACTTAAGAAGGCTGAGGCAGCTTTAGATGGCCTTAAACTGCAAACTAAGTACATTAAATAGGAAAAACAAACGATAATACAGAAATAGAAAACAATTAACATGAATATATGAATAAAAACTACAGAGATGTGAGATAGGAACATAGTAGCAGTAGTTACGTAAAATTATCTCGTTACAAGTGCGCGAGCAGTTGTGTTGTAGTCTTATTGCAATAGGCATTTTCGAGTTGCGTACTGACTGCACTTGCAATAGGCGATTTCTCCATTGGACCGTCCGGAGACGGGGGCGTGTCGAGAAGAACAATCATGGGAACAGAGGAGCTTCCCATCGCCTGGCGTGGACAGAGTGGGAATTGGGACAGAAAGGGGTATTGAAGATCGGTGATCCGATGTAAAGGGCGTACACACGTTTAGTGAGCCTGGCAGCTTTTTTCACGCACGGGGAATCTCAAGTGTCTCGAATAAAATCAGTCGGATCTTGATTTTTTTGTAAATGCGTGCTCGTGATTACCTCATATCTCGAAGCGGGCGTTGAGAGGCTGAGGTGGCTCAGGGCATCTATTGACGTCACTGCATTGTCGCTGTCCGGGAGGCCTTAGGGTTCGAGTCCCGGCAGTGGAAGGATTTTCGCCACTGGCTAGATGAGGTCAAGTTCAGACGCTGTCTGGGGGAGAAATGGATGCTCTGATAGGTAGTTTCCCGTGGTGTCGCTACCGGACGAATGCCGGAACAGAACTATACCAACAAACTGCCACTGACAGCTCGCGATCCTTCCCTCCTCTTCCTCATTTCCTCACCCCCCCCTCATACACACACATTCACATGTCGGGAGTCTTAGAGCGTGACCCGGCTGGGGCGGTGCACTGGTGGGAGATACCAGTTGGGGAAAATTCCGAAAGTCGACGGATAAGTCCTCAGATCAAAAACTTATCCGGGTAGTTTGAAAATACTTTTAAATCCATATTAATGTTTTAATAACTTTTTTTAAAAAAATTAAAATAAAAGAAGACTTACAGTTTTATGATTCGAAATATTCATTAAAAACCCAATACAACAAACACAAAATTCGGACAATAGACGGTCATACGGTCGGCCACCGACGGCTCGCCTCACAACTGATCTGCAGCGGTTCCGTTGGGATGGGTTCGGCCATCCACCCTAAAGCAGTAGCGTAACATTCGGGCACGCACGATCCGCCACGTGGACGAGCCCAGGTCGAAGAGGGGTTACTTTAAGGCTAAAGGTTTTGCGAATGTAGGAAATATCAGTTACTTGTTACTTTGCGATAGTTGATACAATAAAAGATTAAAAGCAGCTTCTTCCAAAAGAAAGACTTTTTCCGTTGCGGTAGCGTATGTAACGTTTCTAAATCAGTAAAGGTAAGCAATTCGTTTGGGTGTTTTAACCTCATAAAATTAAATAACAAAGACAGATTTTTCAACTATTGGTGGAATTCATAGACTGATGAATTCGAATTTGTTAAAGGATATTCTTATTAGTTAAGGTATTATCGTTACTTAGGTTTGCTATACACTATGAAAAAGTGGGGTCCGGGAAAAAGTTTTGTGGGCGGGCTAGCACTCATTTCGTTACGCTACTGCCCTAAAGTTCGGATGCTCGCTCCCCCCCCCCCAAGCGTCTTTACACATTTTCTTACACCTCGACATCATCCTGACCGCTCAACATTACGCGTATGATAGAGTTGCAGGTGGCCGTGTAACGGTTATCTATCCCAGGTGTGGTAGACTTGTACGACACAGGGAGACAAACGATCTCGCAGTGTGACAAATGTCACGTCTGATGATGATGATGATATTATAGAAAAATATTACAAGTTGTGCTGTATGTGCTGCAGTAACTTTGTTCATGGAATTGTTTTCTTTTTGTTGACAACCTGGGGAAACTTACTTTCTGGATGTGCCTCGTATATGTATACACTACACATTTTTGCCAGTTTTTTAGCCCCTTCAGAAATCATGTAATTATGTTGGTCCATAAAAAGAAAAAAAGTTTATACTTTTCGTTTATGAACATTGAAAGATAACGAGGTTCATGCGTAAGAACGCGGGATTTTATCTGGAGACATAACCGTCAGTATTTCACCAAATAAAACCTGCTTTCAGGACATGAAAGATTATGACTATATTTCAAGAGATGGGTATACTGTTCATACTGGCAATAAAGTTAAATTTTTAAGTCATTGACAGTTCTTAACAACTCCTTGTTATTAAGAAGGATGTGTTTGTTTTATATAGTCTAGCAACTCCGTTTTTACCTCCCTGAAGTGTCGCGGTTTTAAAATGGATCGTAATCTCTGTGTGAAGTGCCGTTGGATGGCCGCAGTTATCTCCTGATGACACTGTGTGTTCATTATGTTGTCATTCGACATATCTTCCTCTCCCCCAGAAGGAAGCAGATGATCCATGACATGACCGAGGCCCCGTCGGACGTGCGATAACAGATACAAGGGATATTTGACGCGTCTGGCTTATTATAGGACACTGTGAGAGGTACGTAGGCTTATCTTGCATGCTAGAGGTGATAGGGTAGCTCTGGCAATCTGGCAACTATGGCGTAATCCAGATGTACCGGCCCCGAAAGAAAAAATGTGTTGGTAATTTAATTTTATGCTATGAAAGTTCAATGTTGATAGGTTTTTGAAAATAGAATATTAAGTTAAATACAGTTTTCGAAAATGGAAGTCAGAACTGCATTGATTTTTTTTTCACTTTAAGTATTTCACGTTAGTGTTCTGACAGAAGTTTTTAGAAAATTTCGATCCTATCATTGATAGGATAGAAAAAAAAGACATGAAATAAAAAAACACATAAAAGTGAAATTGTTTTATAATAAACATTTATTTTTAGATCTACTCGATACTTCTTTGAAGATGCATTGAAATAAAAGTATGGGAAATTTTGGATTCAAAGAATGTGCGATTGAACTTGGAAATACGGGATCTGCAGGCGTTGGACGAAAGCAGGTCTCATTTGTGGCGTTTGTTGCCTCTTGAAATACCGCAGCTGGTTCGAAAAAAGGAAAAACATACCTTTCCTCGTCAGTTTATGGCTGAGATCGCGTGTACGTTTCTCGTCCGAAATGCAATTCAAGAGTGGAGGTTTAGAACCTGCAGTTCCGTTGCGTGTGGAAGCAATGGTGAGTAGGGGGAGGGGGGTTGCTGCCGGTAGTGATTAAAGTAGAGCAGAGGTTATTAATCGTTTTAAGATTTTCCCACACGTATCTGAAAATCGAATGTAAACTCACGACGCATTTTGAAATTATTAGATCTTATTAATTTGTTAGACAGTTCAATTTATTGGAAAACATACATGGTAAATAATGAGATGTCCGTGCAAAAAAAAAAACAATTTAATGAAAAATATTTTACATTAGCGTTATAAATCAATAAACTAATCTATAAATAAGATAGCCTTTTTTTGGGTGTTAAAAATGTTTTCAAAACACTAAGTCCTAGCCTCAATTTCAATAACTTCTGTTGTTGTTGTTTTATGGAAGACGGAATGTTATCAGAGGATCGTTCTTCGTTAAAATGTTCAAAGGCAGTTCCCCAGTAAAGTTTTCAATGTAGTGTAATATGCTCCAAGACAAGCTTATTGCGGTGCTTTACGTTTTTAATACTCCATCGATGTAAATGTTTTACGATACACAAAAAGATCGTACTCCATCGATGCAAAACAAACAAAATCGATGTTAAAAACATTCAAATTTATTTTGAAAATACGGATGTTTTTATGAAAACATGTGTGTTGAAGGATTTGCGGTGGCTTACGTCTTTAGTGATACGTATTACTTATTTTTAACCAGCTCGTTTTTAACTTCGCCAGGTTTTAGCTTACCTGGTAAGTTCTATTTTTGTGAGTTATCCCACCAGAGAGGGCAGAGCTTGTGCTCTGGGTAGGATGCAATAGCGTAAATAATAATAATAATAATAATAATAATAATAATAAAATAATTAGAATAATAATTAATTAAAAATACTTTATATTTAATAGTACTGTGCGTTTGTCAATGTCAATATAAGAATTAAGTCTCTAGACGTCCAGTTGTGTAGATTGATGCATCAGGCTACTTCAGCTACTTCATCAACTACTTCAGCAGCTACTTCATCAAAAAATGTAGTATTAAACTACTATGATCAATGAAATTCTAGAAGAGAATGGTTTCAAAATGTTCCAGTATTTTTAAATAACCAACCATTACATTTCTCCAGTGCGTATTGCAGAGAGT
This sequence comes from Gryllus bimaculatus, assembly GCA_017312745.1. NCBI lineage: Eukaryota > Metazoa > Arthropoda > Insecta > Orthoptera > Gryllidae > Gryllus > Gryllus bimaculatus. The sequence goes on from BOPP01000163.1 coordinate 173,573, forward strand.
ACTTTCTTGCACGTTAGTGTCGTTAATGTAGAATTATAAGTTCTTGAATTTTCTAAACATGCTAATTCCTGAGGATGAAAGACGAATACGAAAGGAGAGGAGCGAATTTGTAATTTATTATCATACGTTTTGTTGCTATATATCAGAAAAAAGGTAATCAAGTTCATTAATATTCTTTAGTAATCAACGGGCAATCAACATAAATCAACAATCAACATAAATCAACATAAATCTTGATTATTCTGATCAGGTGCTGGTACGTATTCGGCTGTTATCCCCCCCCCCCTCGTAGCATTTTCAGTAACTAATAATTTTAACTTGTCACGGGACTTTCAAGCACAAATATTTTCGAATCATCATTAAAACCAATAAAATCGAATTGCAGCATGAGCGGAGTGTGGTCTTCAGCATTCTACGATATTTGTAACATAACGTATTCGACAAAAATAATTTTGAATGTCCCCTCCCAAAATTCGTCTCCAGATCCGCCCCTGCTTATAGATGACATGCATCTCTAGTCTGCGCGCGCCACGTTGTAGTAGGCGGAGGCCGCCACGCCACGCCACGCGACT
>BOPP01000163.1:186760-198275 GCA_017312745.1 Gryllus bimaculatus
GGCCCCCCTGCGTGCGCGGCCAACGACACAAAACCCTGCAAGTGCGCTACTGCAGGGCAGGGAATTACTCCCAAGTCCTGCGTTCCCCTGATTTAAGATTAACAAGGTTGTAGATTATACAATGAAAAGCAGATTAGAGCCACACTGATTATATTAGTACGTACCGTAGGGTAAGTAACAATATAGAGTGTATTCGTGACAGTCACCTTCTTTTAAATGATTTTATTTTATTTATAATTTCATTTCATTAACCGTAGTACGTATATACGTACGTAAGTAGGACGTATATCGAAAATTAAACACTTCAAATAATAAAAACATTGGTTTATGTACGGATTATAATCTCGCATTACTCGGAATCTATGCATTACAGGCTCTTAATAACATGTTATCGTGCTCTGAAGGGTCAGGAGTTGTGGGAGAAGGGGAGGGAAGCAAGTGGGGGACGAGATGGAGGATATATTGGGAAATGGACGTGGACAGGTGGGACTCTTAATGTTTTATTAGGCAATATTTTGTAGATAAAATAAGATCTTTTTGAACTTTGTATTACATTTTTTTGAAATTTAATTAGTTTAGGCGTCCCCCCTCCCCCCGATACCCGAAATCTACGTAAAATTAAATTGAAAAAAGTCAGAAATAATCTTTCACGATGAAAGTCAAGGTTGTGCAATTTAATCTAGGAAAATTCTAAGTATTACTGACGCATAGTACCGGGAGCGAGTATCTTTTTGACAAACTGGTAAAGCATATTTAGATTTCATCCAATGATAAATCCATTTATAAGATGTTTATCAAACTTCAGATAAACCCACATCCCACTTCAGATCCGATTCCCACATCGTTATCCTACGTAATTGTTGTAGTTATTCACGTGTCGTAATATTCAATAATCCTGAATGTGATGATGCTTGAAATTCTTAGAGATCTCAAACAGTATTAAAACACTTGTACCACTGTGAGATCTTATCAACCACATACCAACAGCTCACTCACCAATATGACTTGTTGCGTGCGGCGTCTTCGATGTGTTTGCTGCACAGTTTAGAGCCTAGCCGTTTGAAGTTGTACTGTACTAAGAAGCAGTTTTCTTTTTAAAGTCACTAATTTGCGAAGTTCGCCGTTCTGTTATTTCCTAATGCGTAAAAACGTTATCAAATTTAGACAAAGGTGAGTTCTTTTTAATACACATGATAATCTTGGTTACACGTGTTAGAAAAAAAAGAGTCTAAAAATTACTCTTATAATTATCAAGTAGTTGGTGTCCCGAACAAAACAGGGTTTTATGGTCAGAGTATCACAACGTAAAATAAGGCTCTATCCACTAAGTAACGGCTGACTGCCGCCGACCCATACCGAAGCTAATGAGTCGCCTGCAAGCGGTCGCCAGAACGACACTCTACGTCGCTCACCGATCATTAAGATGATTTATTTTGTACTGATACATTATTGCTCGTTATTGCATTCCTTGCGGAGTCGATATACACGTAGTGCATAACGAGAGGATGTATCGAGAGGATGCAAAACGAATGGATATATGAAAACAGTTGAATGGTGCTACATGCTCTCTTGTGCAAGGAATGATGGGGGGGGGGGGTATGAAAAGACAAATCGAGACTAGTTACCATTAGTAAATAAGTAAAAATCTGAATCATTAAAATTGGTTGAAAAAACAATTTTTGGTGTAATGTAACCCCCCGGGTGGGCGTTCATTGGTTTCAATGTTCTCAGGTAACAAAAGCTCACTGTTGACATGCCCTTGGGCTTTTTGTCGATCGTTGCAACTATTATAACGCCCTGGATGCAGAAATGACTATTAATTTTTTTTTGTTGTTCTTTACTTAATGCCTACGTTACGTTCAGAAAATTTTCTGAAAATGTGGTTACATTTGTTTTCTTAATTTTTTTCCCCCTTGAATAGAAGAAAGTGCGTTTATAAATATAGTGTAGTTTTAATTTTCATTAAAATCACCGAAGTTTTGAAAATTGCTAAGTACCAACACGTAATACACCTTCAAAATTAAACCCAGAATTTTTTATTTAAGGTCGCGTAAACATCTAGGTTATTAGCGACCACTATTGTATTTAACGTTTTGGTAACTATGAAGATGACATGATATGATGATTATATAGGGTGAAAGGACGAACACAAATACAACTCATGTCCTAGGCGGGAATCGATCCTTCAGTTCGACATCGCTACTACACTACTGCCTTGACGATCTTGGCCATCCGGACGACAAACCCAGATATTGTTTTCAACGCATTTTATTGTTCATGTTTAAATATTCCCCTTCAATTGTAGATGTTTAAAAGATGCGCTCTTTTTTGAAAAAAAGTGACTAGTTTAGTTTGTGACAGACTCTTAGGGCCGGTTTCACCAAACAAAGAGTAAGAGTTTACTCTGGAGTAAATCATGTTTACTCGAGAGTAACTTCTTGGAGTGTTTCACCAACACTTTACTAGAGTGTAAATCGCTTACACGAAGAGTAAATTGAGAGTAACTTTACACCGCAAATTCCGTCGGGTAAAGTACGGGTAAATTCAGTTTTCAACGTGCATGTACCTCCGAAGTGGTGTTAGGTTTGTCGATTACGAATAATAGTATTTGAAGGCAATTCAGCAATGATTCGGAATATTATCCACTAGTGCCAAGACAAAGGGTGCGAGAGAGAATGGGTTTGATTTTAATTATGACGATTACGAGATTTTTGTCATGAGGTTATGTTTGACCAAATCAGCTGTTTAACTTCATCAGACACATTGTAATCTGTAGAGAACTTCTAAAGTTATTTTTGTCCCATGTGGATACGAAATAAAGGTAGTACGTACCGAGTACGACAACAAAAGTAAAAGTAATAACTACAGGAACTACAAGTACTGAGAGATATTCATTTATTAATTCAGTAAAAACTGTATGTGATGTATGGGGGAGATCATTCGCGCACGTTTTCTTGAGTTTCAGAATCACTTTCCAACATTTTATCTAGAAATAGTTGAAAGATGAATAAAAGTTTAAAAAATAAAACAACATAAATAATAATAAAATTTAGAAAAACACGAGATCAGCAACATTTGAAAAACTAAACATTTTCGTTCCCTAGTTATAGAAAATTCATTTCCACCGCAATCTGTAAACGAACTGCAAATTAGATTTTTCTGCATTGTTAACAAAATAGTAAATCGTCTGCAGAGAAGAATGAATATTTATTAAAAAATAAAGATACAGACACTAGGAAATAAACTATCCTAACTCAAACCACCATAACACCACGCCAGATTATAACGCCAAGAACTCCGAAACCGAAATGAATGATAGAATATAAGGAATTAATCAAAGGTTCACGTTGGTCCGCATTGGTTCCCAGCGACATTCTCGCTCACAGCCTCTTGAATCGCTCTCAAATATTGTGTGTTCAGCTGATTTGCGGAGTAAATCGGAGAGAATGTACTCTAGAGTAAAATAGCCCTCTAGAAGCATGGTGAAACACTCATATTCTACTCGAGAGTTACTATCTTGAAGTAAATGGTTACTCTCGGGTAACTACTCTCAACTTTACTCGGCTGTTGGTGAAACCGGCCCTTAGAAGAGGAAAATTTTTGAAATACCGCATATTCCCAGTAGTTCGTCTATTTCTCCCCTGCGTACTATTTTTTGTTTTGTAATTTTCAACTCGTTTCTCTACGTGCGCTATCCATTGTAATATTTTTTGTTCATTTCTGCTTTTCACACCTGTATTTTTCTACACTAATTTTTAATCGTTTCTCTGCGTACATCACCATTTTGCTATTTTCTTTCCCCCCTCTCTCTGGGTTTTTGGGGGCTTTGGTTGCTGTGGAGGGCGTGGGTGCGTGAACGGCGGGACGTACGTGACCGCAGCGGTCGGCGGAGTGGCGCGCAGTTGCATCAGCCAGCGCGGCGCAGCTGGAGGGAGGGAGGAGGAGGAGGCGATCGAAGCGCGCACCCGCCCGTTGACCCATTCAGCCCCCATTCAATCCCCCTCTCGCCCTCCTATTCAACCACCCATTCAGCCGTACGCCTACACCTCCCACCCGCACTCCGCCCTTCAGCCGCTCTCACCCACCAGCCCAGCCCCTTCAGCGCGCTCTCACGCACACAGGCCCCCCGCCGCCTTCAGACGCCCTCTCACCACCAGCCCCGCCCCTTCAGCGCGCCTCTCCACACGCCACCGCCAGCTTTACCGCCCTATCAGCACCGCCCGCGCCTCCAGGCCTTCACCCACAGCCCCCACCCCTTCAGCGCCTCTCACCCACCAGCCCCCGCCCTTAGGCCCTCTCACCCACAGCCCCGCCCCTTCAGCGCTTCACCCTGCTCCACCCGTCAGCCCTTACCCCCCGCCCCCCCGCTCTACCCCCGCCCGCGTCAGCCCTCACCCCCAGCCCCGCCTTCAGCCGCCTCGTCAACCCCCAGCCCGGCCCTTAGCCCTCTACCCACCACCGCCCGCCGCTTCATCGCACCTCCCACTCAGCACCTTCCCTTCACCTCCCTCCCTAAACACCAGCCCCCGCCCTTCAGCTCGCCCCTCACCCACCAGCGCACGCCCTTCAGCTGTCCTCCCACTCAGCACTCTCCTGCGCTTGCACCTCCACAAACACCCGCCCCGCTCTGTCAGCGGCCCCACCCGTCCGCGCCCTTCAGCCGCCTCCACCTACCCGCTCCGCCGCTTCAGCCACCCTCACATCGCACTTCCTTCAGTCGCGACTCGTCCCCTTCTCAGCCGCACTCTCACCACTCGCCCACTCATCCAGTCAACCGACCCCCGCTCTGAAGACTGCTTGTAGCTCCGCGAACTGTTTTCTTTCGGTTGAGGTGGCGCCAGCTGATAATCCATGGGATGAGTCAGTTCTGTGTGTGCAGCTGGAAGTGAAGGATGATTTTCACGATTGATCTACTCTGTTCTGAATTAGACCGTAAAAACATTTATATTAAATACAATCTTTAAGTGGCATTTTCTTGCATTTTACCGATATAAACAATCAGGCAAGCATTCGTAAACTTTTTTGTGCAAACTTTCTCTAGTAACGGAGTAAAGAGTACCTGCTCTCCAATACAACAAATCCAACGTTCGTTACACGAATGCGAATCATTTTTACGTGTCACTTATTGACCACGCCCCCCACCAGTGCGGTTCGTAGGAATTAGTGTCAAAATAATAGCCCATGTAAATAAACAGAGCGTAAGAGCCGCAGCACACATCCTCCCACCTCCTATCCCTGTCTGAGCTCTCAGAGCCGAATGTCTGGCGTCTTTCAATTAGTAACAATCTGAACCTGATGAGTAAAATCGCAACTTGAAACCGGGAGAAGTGGCTCAGGGCATCAATTGTGTCACTGCAGTACATCTATCTGGGAGGTCATAGGGTTCGAGCCCCAACGGTGGCAGTAGGATTTTCGACGTGAGGTAGATGTGTGGAAATGAGTCGCTGTCTGGAGGAGAATTCTAGCGGACGGCTGCTCCGATCGGTAGTTTTCCGTGGTTTCTCCGATCAACACCAGGCGAATGCCGAAGCAGTAAGCTAACAAACGAGCCACGGAGAGCGCGCGATCCTTTTGAATGAAATTGAATTTGCCTTATTTTACGTGGCGAGACTCGGGCCATCAGGCCCGCTCTTCCGTCTGACCCAAACCCACAAGAAAGGAAAGAAAGGGTTTCCAATTTTTAAAAAAAATCCCTTAGGAAAATTCCCTAAAGAATTTAACATCTTGAACGGCAATAAGGTACCGGGAAGGCGAAGTATCCTTTTTTTTTGGGGACAACTGGCTTGGTTAAAAGGCAATATTTTTTAGATTTTCATCGCAATGATAAATTTCATTTTATAAGGAAATGTTTTATCAAACTTTCAAAGAATAAAACCCCACATCCCAACTTCAAAGATCCGATTCCCCACTCGTTTATCCCTAACGTAATTGGTTTGTAGTTTTTATTCACGTGTCGGTTAAATATTCAATAATCTTTTCCTGAAATGTGATGAATGGCCTTGACATTTCTTAAGAGATCTCACAACAGTTAATTTAAACACTTTTTACCACTGTGAGATCTTATCACGCAACATACCAACAGTCACTGCACCAATATGAACTTGTTGCGTTGCGGCACGTCTTTCGATGGTGCTTGCTGCACAAGTTTTTAGAGCTAGCCGTTTGAAGTGTATTGTACTAAGAAGCAAGTTTTCGTTTGAAGTCCACTAGATTTGTCGAAAGTTTCGGCCGTTCTGTTATTTTCTAATGCGTAAAAAGTTATGCAAATATTTAGACAAAGGTGAGTTTCTTTTAATAACATGATATTCTTGGTTACACTGTTTGGAAAAAAAAAGTCTAAAAATTTACTCTTATAATTATAAGTAGTTGTGTCCCGAGTTCAACAAAACAGGGTTTTTATGGTCAGACGTAAATAAGGACTATCCCCTAAGTAACGGCCGACCAACCGCCGCCCATACCGAAAGCTAATGAGCGGCCTGCAAGCGGTCGCCAGAACGACACTCTAACGTCGCAACACCGATCATTAAAGATGATTTAATTTTTGTCTGATACCGTATTGCTCGTTATTGCATTCCTTGCGGAGTCGATATACCGTACGTGCATAAGAGAGGATGTATCGAGAGGGATCGCGAAAACGAAAGGATATATGAAAACAGTTGAATGGTGCTACATGCTCTCTTGTGCAAGGAATGATGGGGGGGGGGGGTATGAAAGACAAATGAGACTAGTTACACCATTAGATAAATAAGTAATAAATCTGAATCATTAAAATTGGTTGAAAAAACAATTTTGGTGTATGTAACCCCCGGGGCGTTTCATTGGTTTTCAAATGTTTCAGCGTTAACAAGCTCACGTTGACATGCCCTTGGGCTTTTTGTTCGATCGTTGCAAAAACTATTATAATACGCCTGGGAATGGCAGAAAATGAATAATTAATTTTTTTATTGTTGTTCTTTACTTAATGCCTGCACGTTTACGTTCAGAAAAATTTTCTGAAAATGTGGTACATTTTTTTGTTTTCTTAATTTTTTTTCCCGCTTGAATTAGAAGAAAGATGCGTTTATAAATTATAGTGTAGTTTTAAATTTTCAATTAAAATCACGCGAATGTTTTGAAAATTGCTGAAGTTTCCAACACGTAATACACCCTTCAAAACAATTAAACCAGAATTTTTTTTATTTAAGGTGTCATAAACATCTAGGTTATTAAGCGGACCACTATTGTATTAACGTTTTTTGGTAACTATGAAAGATGAATGATGATTGATGATATATAGGGGTGAAAGGACGATAGCACACATCAACTCATGTCCTAGGCGGGACTCGAACGCGCATCCTTCAGTTCGACATCGCCTAACTACAACTACTGGCCTTAAGATCTTGGTCATTCGCCGGACGACAAATTCCCAGATAATTGTTTCAAACGCATTTTATTGTTCATCGTTTATATTCCTCTTCAATTGTAGAATTTTAAAAGATGCGCTTTTTTTGAAAAAAAAAGTGACTAGTTTAGTTTTTGTGACAGACTCTTAGGGCCGGTTTCACGAAACAAAGAGTAAGAGTTTACGCTTGGAGTAAATCATGTTTACTCGAGGTAACTTCTATGGAGTGTTTCACGGCAACACTTTAACTAGAGTGTAAATTTCGTTACACGAAGAGTAAAATTGAGAGTAATTTACAACCGCGAAATTCCGTGGGTAAAGTACGGGGTAAATTCAGTTGTTACACACGTGCATGTACCTCCGAAGTGGTGTTAGGGTTGTCGATTACGAATAATAGTATTTGAAGGCAATTCCAGCAATGATTCGGAATATTATCCACTAGTGCCAAGACAAAGGGTGCGAGAGAGAATGGGTTTGATTTTAATTAATGACGATTACGAGTTTTTGTCATGAAGGGTTATGTTTTGAACCAAATCAGCTGTTTATAATTCATCGACACATTGTAATCTGTAGAGAAGACTTCTTAAACCGTTCTTTTTTGTCGCCATTGTGGATACGAATAAAGGTAGTAGTACCGAGTAGACAACAAAAGTAAAAGTGTAATAAACTAACAAGGAACTAACAAGTACTTCGAGGGATATTCATTTATTAATTAGTAAAAAACTGTATGTGATGTATGGGGGAGATATTCGCGGCACCGTTTTTCTTGAGTTTAGAATACCTTTCCCAACATTTTATCTAGAAATAGTTTGAAAGATGAATAAAAGTTTAAAAAATAAAACAACATAAATAATAATAAATTTAGAAAAACACGAGATCAGCCAAAACATTTGAAACACTAAACATTTTCGTTACCCTAGTTTATAGAAAATTCATTTCCACCGGCAATATTGTAAACACGAACTGCAAATTTAGGGATTTTTCTGCATTGTTGACACAACAATAGGTAAATTCTGACAAGAGAAGAATGCATATTTATTAAGAAAATAAAGATACAGACCTAGGAATAAACTATCCTAACTCAACCAGCATAAAACCCTACGCAAGATTATAACGGCCAAAGAACTCCGAAACCGAAAATGAAATGATAAAATATAAGGAATTAATTCAAAGGTTCACGTTGGTCGCATGGTTCCAGCGACATTCTCGCTTCTCGCCTCTTGAATGCTCTCAAATATTGTGTGTTTCAGCTGATTTGGCGGAGTAAATCGAGAGAATGTACTCTAAGAGTAAAATGAGCCTCTAAGAAGCATGGTGAAACACTCCTACTCTCTACTCCGAGAGTTACTATTTGAAGTAATGGTTACTCTCGGGTAACTACTTCAACTTTAACCTCGGCTGTTGGTGAAAACGGCGCCTTAGAAGAGGAAAATTTTTTGAAATACGATATTCCCAGTAGTTTCGTGCTAATTTCCCCTGCGTCTATTTTTTGTTTTTGTAAATTTTCAACGTTTCTCTACGTGCGCTATCCTTGTAATTCTTTTGTTCATTCTGCTTTTCCACAGCCTGTATTATTTCTACACTAATTTTTAATCGTTTCTTCATGCGTACATCACATTTGCTAATTTTCTTTCCCCTCTCTCTGGGTTTTTTTGGGGGCCTTTGGTTGCTGTGGAGGGCGTTGGGTGGCGTGAGCGGCTGGGACGTTACGTGACGCGAAGCGGTCGCGGAGTGGCGGCAGTTGCATCAGCCAGACGACGGGCGCAGCTGGAGGGAGGAGGAAGGAAGGAGGCGAATCGAAGCGCGCACTCCGCGTTGACCCATTCCAGCCCCAATTCAATCCCCCTCATCCGCCTCCCTATTTAACGACCCATTCAGCGTACGCCTACACTCCCCACCCGCACTCCGCCTTCAGCCGCACTCTCACCACAGCCGCAGCTCCCTTCAGCGCGCCTCTCACGCACCAGGCCCCCCGCCGCTTCAGACGCCCTCTCACCACCAGCCCCGCACCACTTCAGCCGCCTCTCCCAGCCAGCCCCCGCCCTTTAGCCGCCGCTCATCTCACCCACCAGCCCCGCCCTTCAGCCGCCTCTCACCACCAAGCCCCCCGCCCTTCAGCCGCCTCTCACCACCAGGCCCCGCCCCTTCAGCCACCCTGCTCACCCGACCAGCCCCCGCCCCTTCGCCGCCTCTCACCCCACCAGCCGCCCGTTCAAGCCGCCCTCTACCCACCAGCCCCCCTTACCGCCCTCTCACCCCAGCCCCGCGCCTTCAGCACCCTGCTCACCCACCAGCGCCCGCCGCTTCATCGCACCCTCCCACTGCAGCACCTTCTCCCTTCAGCCTCCTCCCTAAACACCGCCCCCCCCTTCAGTCCGCCCCTCCACCCACCAGCGCACGCCCTTCAGCTGTCCCTCCCACTCAGCCTCTCTCCTTGCGCCTGACCTCCCAAACACCCGCCCCCCGCTCCTGTGCAGCCCCCCACCCGTCCGGCCCCTATCAGCCGCCCTCCACCTACCCGCTCCGCCTTCAGCCACCCTTCACCCGCACCGTTCCTTCAGTCGCACTCGTCCCTTCCAGCCGCACCTACCACTCGCCATACCATCCGTCAACCGACCCGCGCGCTGCTGAAGACTGCTTTGTAGTCCGCGACACTGTTTTACTTTCCGGTTGAAGGTGGCGCCAGCTGTAATCCATGGGATGAGTCAGTTTCTGTGTTGTGCAGCTTGGAAGTGAAGGAGATTTTTCACGATTTGATCTAACTCTGTTCTGAATTAGATCAGTAAAAACATTTATTTAAATACCATCTTTAGAGTGGCAATTTTCTTGCATTTTACCGATATACAATCAATCAGGCAAGCATTCTTTGCAAAACTTTTTGTGGCAAACTTTCTCTAGTAACGGAGTACAGAGTCCTGCGTTCTCCAATACAAGACAATCCACAATTCGTTACAGACGAATGCGACACATTTTTTACGTGTCACTCTATTGACCACGCCCCCCACAGTGCGGTTCGGTAGGAAGATAAGTGGTACAAAATAATAGCCGCTGTAACTAACAGAGCGCTAAAGAGCCGAGCACACACATCCTCCCACCGTCTAATTCCTTGTTGAGCTCTCCAGAGCCGAATGTACTGGCGTCTTTCAATGCATAGTAACATGTGAACCTGAATGAGTAAAAGTCGCATACTTGAAACCTGGGAGAAAGCTTGGCACAGGCTCAGGGCTCAATTGTGTCACTTGGGCAGTAATGCTATCTGGGAGGGTATAGGGTTCGAGCCGCCAAAACGGCTGGCAGTGGATTTTTTCGATGTGTGGATGAGTCGCTGTCTGGAGAGGAGAATTTCTAGGCGGAACGGCTGCTCCGATCGGTAAAAGCTTTTCGTGTTTCGCCGATCAAATCGTTTACGAAGGCGAAATGCGCGGAGCAGTAAAGCTAACAAACGAGCCACGCGGAGAGCGCGACGATCCCTTTTGCGTGAATTGATTTTGCGCGCTTACTTTTACGTGGCGAGACTCGGGGCCATCTGGGCGCTTGGTCTGTAATCCGATGTCATCGAAGTGTCGTTCGAGCTGCAGCCTAGTTGGCACGGTCAGTTCTGTGCTCTCATGCGCTAGTCCTGCGTGGTTTGTTGGAGTCGTTGTTCGAACTAATGGTTGAGATTGGGATTAAGGCGTAGGATCTAGTATGCTGTGTGTGGGTAGGTATTAGTGAGACGAGGCGACTTGTTTATCGGTTGGTAGAGTATTCTGTGGTCTTAGCGATTGGTGTGTTGAGGTGTTTGATATGGATGGCGCTTTGTGTATGCGAGATGTGGTCTCATGTGTGCGATTGCTGGACTTATACTCTCAGTGATTTCTGGAGTTAGAGATATGATGTGGTCTGGTATGTTCATGTGTGTTGGTGCGTAGTGAGTGGTGGTCTCAGTAAGCTGGGTCTGAGTGAAGTATTGAGTACGATGCTATTATTAAGAATATCTGCTGAGAGGTTGATGATGTCAGAATGATTCGTGAAGGTTTTCGAAGACTAACGCGCACAGAGAGTTGGAGGAATTGCAGGATCTGCAAGAAACGCTAACGTCGTGATTACATTGGTGGGGTCGTCTCATCGCCGCCATGTTACACGTCGCGCATA
>BOPP01000163.1:206558-219101 GCA_017312745.1 Gryllus bimaculatus
TCACAGAATAGTGTGATTTTTTTTTTTTTTTTTATTCTGTGCCAAATTTAGTGCAGTATCAATAGGCCTGTTTCTTCATTTATTGTTCTACTTTCTCCTTTGAACAAATAAACTACGCTGATAAAGATGCGGTGGGACAGTCGACCTGCCGTCACTAGAATAAAAGTATTGGAAAGAAAATGGAAAGGTTTCGGTTGTATCCTTTCACAAAAGAAATTGTAGCTAACCCCTAATTGGGTTATTTCACCCAATGTTTGACGATGAAGTTAGGATGACGGTATGTTTTTCTTTTTATACATTTCGGCATTATTATGTTTAGAAATTTACTTCCACAATGCTCGTAACGAATGCAGATGGCCCGCGCGTACCTACTAGGACCACTGTCTCTACACGACAGGTGGGCAGCGCAGCGGCGCTTCCGACTGGCAGTAAAAGCCTCGTGTTCGGCGAGTGGGCGGAAACACGACTGCGCCGCGGGTGGAGGAAGTGCATTGCTGCGCCGCTCTTGTGAAAACTTGCATCTAAAACGAGCCCCCTGCAATTCTGTGGACGACCGTTCGTGACGCAGGATTAATTGACAGGGGGCCGCGATCGCCATTGTATCGCGATGGTTTGCCGGCGGGTTTCAAATCTGACTGCAATTCTGTTCGTTTTTATCGTCTTCGTTTGGGGATGAGTGTAACAGAAGCAAACGTATAAAATGAAAAACCGAAACATTGGTTGTATATGGATAGTTTGTGGGTACATTTTTCATTGACAATGCAGATGTGCAAGTTTTCGTAGGAAAGGCCTTAAACATTTACTATTAATTACTGTTAAGGTGGCATGTTATTGCCAGTCGCTATTCAAAACCTCGACCACTTTAATAATAATAATAATAATAATAATAATAATAATAATAATAATAATAATAATAATAATAATGGTAAGGATAAAGATGATGATGATGATGATTGCTACTCTACAGCTACTTTAATGGCAACAGCCTCCTGCTTGTACAGGGAATTTTATTTATTAAATAAGTTTCTTGCACTCCCACAAACCCCTAAAGATGCGTGAAAAATCCTACATCAACTGAAAACTACATGCATGTCGAAACGTATACCCAAAAATTGCAGTCGATCATCCCTACAACCGTCTTAAAATGTATATGAAAAATTAAAAAATGGGCTGAAAATTGTTGTATAACAAAATTAAGCTTGATAAAAGTCTTGATGAATATGGGGACCACGGAAACGTAGTGCCCCCGCCCCTTCCTGTTTAGTCCGCGCACGTCTATTATATAAATGGAAATGTGCGATTACTGTTTTGTCACCAAGATTGGTATATTTATTACGTTCTTTTAATTAATTTATTTATTTTATTCTTGCTCAGAAGTTGAGCTTTTCAGAAGTTTGTACATTTTTATTTGTAATACATAGCATTTGGACGCAACCTGTCACTCTTGTATCTTACTAATTTACAGAATTCTAACATACAAATGTAAACAATTTACATAACATTCCCAAATTTTACGATACATTATTCCTTCTTAAATTTATATACTTTCTGTACATACATTCAAAAATTATCTTTATACTGGAATAAAAATGTACACATTTTAACATACATTATTAATAGTGACTTTTTTCATGGGGGGTTTGAACATATCTTTCAGATATCGTGAGCGTATTCTCTTCGGATTGTCTAATGTTTTTCCTGTTGTAAATTTTTTGCTACAAGGAAAGGATTGAAGTTTAAAAAATGTCACAGTTCTTATATGTTCGATTACAGATATTACGTATTTTGATATGTTTAAAGTTTCGACAAATTAACCGCAACTTGTTACCTGGTAGTTCAAACGACACCGTTAAAAATGTAGCCCGGAACTCCGGTAATAACCGTTTTAAATGGGTTGAGTGACTTGTAAATATCACCTCTATAATGCGCATCCTGATTTTGTGAATTTCTTTGAATCCTTCATTCTCTGAAAGTGCAATTACCGCCGTCGGCAGAGTTTGCCCCTGACATGTAGTTGCCGATAAATATTTTGATAATCTGTTTTGATTGATGTAGAGTGTTTGAGTACGTAAGTGATAAGAAACTCCTGCATCATTTTCTTCCTGCGTTGTTGATGTATGTGAAATATAACCTCATAACCACACAATAAATCGATGGTATCAAATGGTATTTGACCCCTTTGTTCAACGTATAGTTTTTACTGTTCTTTGACTAAATAAATCAAATCCTGTAAGAAAGAACTACAAGGCAATTGTTATATCAAATCGTTCTGTTTAAAATGTCTCGTAAATGTAGAATTAATGAGGGAGAAAGTAATATATTTAAAAGATACCCCCCCCCCCCCCAATAGTTTGCAAGATGCTAGATTTTCTCTTGATCTTTCTGTTTGAAACTGACTGTTAGGTTTGAAATGTTCTGGGGTCTGTAATAGTATCGATAACCTTTGTGTATTCAGTAGTTCGGTTCTGTCAGCGTCTTTTTAATAGCATGCTGACGGAATCTTGAGTACTTTTCCTCGGCGTTGTTCAAGGGTTACGAATAATTGTGTTCATTCATTAACGTTATCAGCGATACGGCACTATTTTACCGTAAAATGAATAAAGAAATTAATTATAAAATTTGCGATCCCGATCCCAAAGTATTTCACTATTTCTTCTGCGCTCGTAGAGTAGTATTTGTGAGACTTTATATGGCCGTGGAAGGAGCCTTTATAGCAACATTAGAGTACTCGTGTAATAGAATATTTTATTAACAAACCAATGAAATGAATAACTTGCTCCTACCAATTGAGAGAGTGCGGTCACATCAGTAGCGAGCAGTGGTGCATTCCTGTACAATTAAACTATGAAGAGCGTAGCAATGTTAAGCAAAAAGTGGACAAGTACAAAAATGAAAATATACAATACATACAATTATAAAAACACGTATAATTCAAATAACAAAAAACGCAACGCTTATAAATAACAGTTGTGTAAATTATTACTTACTGCTCACATCTATAACAATGTTTGGCGTTCAAAATTGCAGTTACCCAAAAAATCCGAAGATTTTTTAATTTCTATTGAGTGGCAACGACTGTAGTCATAAAAAGGTCCAACGTTTTTATCTTCTACCTATTTTTTTCCTTCAACTCTTAAATACATGGTACAATAAATGCGGTAAATTGGGTATATATATATATTGTATTACTATCTCATTCGAAAACCTTGCTAATAACGTCAGTGTTTGTACTGACAAAAACAATTGCCCTGTATTACGTAGAAAAGTCTTGGAATTTTATGTGAAACAACAGTAGCAACCGGATTTTGTCGCCTTACTCTCGCTCTCTTTTCTCGTTCGCTTCTTCGTCCCGCGTGTGTGTGTGTGGTGTTTGTGGGGGGGGGGAGCAGGAAGTCATTCAAGGGAGCGGGTAATTTCGCGTCGGATCTTCCTTCCCCTTCCCAACCCATCCATTCAAGAAAAACTGGGGACTCGTGGCGAAACGGTTAGCGCTCGCGCCATCCACGTCCGAGGCGCGGGTTCGACCCCCCCCTGCCAATCCATGTGGAATTGTGGCGGACAAAATGAGCTCTCTGTAGGTTTTCTCCTCTGCCTCACTGCACCATTTCCTCCCCTATCTCTTAATACAACCCGATCATCGTCGTTCTCGTACGTTCATGAGCTCATTATGAGCCTCATTGGCCCTTGTTGTTGCTAGGCCCCTAAACTCAATTACATAAATAAATTTTAAAAAAAGTATTTGGTTACAATGTAAATTTCTCCCTGAAATGCGATCCGCACGGGCTGAATGGGAATAATACCGTAATTCGAAATCAATGTGGTAAATATTCGATTTAAAGGGCAAAATTACCACCAAAAAAGTTGAAGTTTAGGAGTTTGGGCGCATCCCCCTTCCCCCTACCTGTGTATTCGACACAGTGTGCGTGGAGGGGTGAGGGGGGGGGGCACTTCGCTGGCGGAAGCGCGGGCGACGGTGGCGTTATCGGGGTCCCCCGGCGTCTTATCAGGCGTCGGCCCCAGCAGTCGGCAGCGGCCGCGGTCGGAGCAGAGGCGAGGCAAGAGCAGGGAGAAAGGCAGGCAGGCAAGCAGGCAGTCGGTGCGGCGCTGCACGGAATCCAGGCAGCCAGCCAGTCGGCCAGCGAGCGAGCGCACCATGCTGCTGTTGTCGCCCCAGCACGCGGCCCCGCACGCGGCCATGCCCACCCGGGAACAGGTAGAACGCGCGCACGCCTCGCTCTGAATGGACTCGCGTTTGGTTCGCCTCTTATGTTTAGAACTAAATAGTGTGCTTTTTTTTTTTAATAATGAAATTCCACATTTCGTAAAGTGGAGTGGTCACTCACTGCGTAATTGAGATTTCGGACCGTTTGTAAACAAGAACGGGTTAATTCTGGGACACATTTCAAGTGTGCCCTACGACTCTGCATCAATAGAGCGCAAAAAAAGCACCGTCTCAGTTTTCTGCAGCCAAATTTCAGGAAGGACAATGCGTATTTCCGGGAGCGTAAATAACCTCTTGGATCTCCTGCACTTTACGTCGCGACTTCACTTACCGAACTCGCGGATCTACATCATCAGCAGGACTTCGTATCTGATGATCTTGTTAAGGTTTTTCTTTTCTGATGTTCCGATACAAGTTGAATCAAAACAAAATATCTACACGTATGTATAAAAATTAAATTATAAAGTAACAGGTAATTGAAGGGTTTTATCATGTTAACTTCACACTTACACTCTTATGTTTTGGGTACGGCTGAATATTTAAAGAAGTTTAATGTACGAGATCAGCGATCCAAAACTTATAATGAGAAAAAAATCACATACTTCAAAATTACTCTGAAACTTTCAAATGAAATAAGAATCAACGTGTCAGTATGGGTCGTTTTCAAATTCTATTATTAAGGCTTTTTTAGCATTACATGAAGGTTTTGTTGGATATAAGAAACCGACTGCGGCAATGCAACGGCCTACTACATTGAGTTGTTCACCAGTGAGTGTGCAAAATCGTGAGGAGTTAACTAAACCGAAGTGCGCTTTTTAATATGTGATAGTAGTAGTATTCTGTGTGTGTTCGTTGAAATATTAATTTGTATGAAATTTTGTTCGTGATATTTGGAAGAATCATATGACCGTGTAGTTAACCTTGTGCAAAATACTTGCTGACTCATAAAATATTTACTTGCGGCTTTCACTTATCTTGAACTCGGGGATCCAATGAAGCTGCATTGTTTAAACGCGGTAAAAAGTGCCTCATGACGTGATTTAGGGTTCAAACAAGATAGAATTTCCAAGTAGGATTTCAAGGTTAATTGTAAAATACGTAGTAGATCGTTGTATTGCCGCAGTCGGTTTCTTTTATCCAACAAAACCATAATGTATTGCTAAAAAAGCCTTAATACTAGAATTTGAAAATGACCCATACTGACTGACACGTTGATTTTTATTTTATTTGACAGTTTGAGTAATTTTGAAATGATTTTTTTTCTCGTTATTATATTTGGATCGCTGATGCTCGTACATTAACTTCTTTAAATATTCAGCGTACCAAACTAAGAGTGTAAGTGGGTGGAAGTTTAACATGATAAAACCCTTCATGGTACTGTTACTTTATAATTTATTTTTATACATACGTGCAGATATTTTGTTTTGATTCCTTGTATCGGAACATCAGAAAAGAAAAACCTTAACAACATCATCAGATACGAAGTCCTGCTGATGATGTAGATCCCCGAGTTCGGAAAGTGAAGTCGCGACGTAAAGTGCAGGAGATCCAAGAGGTTATTTACGCTCCCGGGAATACGCATTGTCCTTCTTGAAATTTGGCTGCAGAAAGCTGAGACGGTACTTTTTTGCGCTCTGTTGATGCAGAGTCGTGGTGGACACTTAAAATGTGCCCAGAATTAACCCGTTCTTGTTTACAAACGGTCCGAAATCTCAATTACGCAATGAGTGACCACTCATTCCGTAGGAAGTAAGACTGGGCGATTATTTAAAAAAATAGTTTCATATCTAATAGATTAATTATATTATTCGAAGAATATTTTAAATTTTATACGCAACCTGTCAATCGTACCCATGAAAAAGATGAGAAACATAGATAATACATTGGAAGTGTGAAATAAGTGTGATTCGGTCAGTTCATAAGTCAAATCGGTCGCTTGTTTAAAACACCCTGCAGTCACATACGTTGCAACAACTGGTCACTGCAGTGTATAAGAATGTGACTGTCAGAGTAATTTCATGCCCTATAGACGCAAAGTCGTCAAAATACACATTAATGAGTAATGTACTGATCCGTGTTCAAATGTAACCAATGAGAACAATAAACGAGGGAGGGGGGCTTGAACGCATGGGAGGGGGACCAGGCCAGGCAACACCGCCCCCGGTCTTTCCCGTCGACTCATGAGACCAAGAAGACGGGCAATATTGGGGAAAAACTTTTTCCTTCGCAGGCGCTGACTAGCACTTTTCCAAAGTGACTAGTCACCAAGGACGGACTCCCACTCACAAACTAGGCAACAGCCTAGGGGCCCGACCTTAGTGGGATGGCATATAATACTAACACAATACAATAAGGCTCCCAATAAATTTACTAACAAGAAAGTGTTTAGTTCATACATATTTAAGGCAATTTCAGACAATTTTGCTTTAACAGTTTTCAAATTTTTTTAATTGAGGTTTTAAAATATTCGAATTTATGGTATATTAAATTTATATAAGTAGAAATTATAAGAATTGTGACAGAATTATGTGACTAATAATAATAATTAATAATGTTGCTTGTGCCTGACGTTTAGATCTGGCACAAAAGGGTATTCATCTCCTTCTCGCACACGCATATCGACTTAAAGAAAATTCTGTCTATAGTGCTGCGTAATCTTGTAGGACGTGCAAATGGCATTTTCCCTAAATCATTTTTCGTTTTTTATTCAGTTATTAAATAGTTAGCTGAGGGCAATGTTTCAGTTATTTGTTGAGAATCTTTATGGGATTATGAATATAGTATGAAGTTATAGTATATTATAGTATGAAGAAGTAGATGAAGAGTACCGATGGGATACCTTCACTGGAAATCATTGTCATAACAATTCTACAACATATTTACTTCTTTTGTAAAAATAAAATAGATTGTAAATTTTGTTATAAATAAAAAAAAATTATTAAATAGGAGGGAGACTATTTTGATGGGCGTAGGGCCCCTAGTCAAAAGTCCGGCACCAACAATTACTTTTGCTCCTTTTTAACAATTCGTTGCGTTGTATCATTTTCCCTTTTGTTCGTTGTTAGAAAAGCTTCGCGAGGTGGGGAAACAACGAACAATTTTGTGACCCCTGCCGTAAGTGTTGATTGATAGCAGATTACACGCCTTTATTCGACCGTGGTTATCTCGCTCATAAAGTAGGCAGGCAATATCACGGGAGAGATAAGAAAGTAAACATTTACCGAGACAAGTCAGATTGCCGCTATTATGCATTTGATATAGGGACTGGGTTATCAGTGAGAAAACACCGTTGTTGACTCATCTGGAGATGTCAAAACATCCGTAATGGGAAAGGGAATTATGCAGTCATCTGCGTGGGGGAATTCTATGTCAAAGCATCTGGAATCATGCAGCCTTTTTTTCCTATCATTACTTAAGGTCGCATCAACATCTAGGTCATTAGCGACCACTATTGCATTTAACGATATGAGAACTGTTCTGATGACATGATATGGTGTTGATAGGGGGATGAAAGGCTGAACACAACCCAACCATGCCCGAGGCGGGACTCGAATCCCGGATCCTTCTGTCCGATATCGCTACGGCACTACTGCCCTAACGACGTCGGCAATCCGGACAGGCATCCGTGCAGCTTATATCAGATTCGCGGGCAATTGGTATTTAGCAAAAGAGGCGTCTGGAAGACGTTTATGACAGATGTACAGGGTTTGACCGTGTTACTAAGACTTCCAGAGAGCAGTTGCCCAATTAGTGAGCTGGCTGGGTGTAGTAAACAGGCATCTAAATTATCCGTAATTGTAAGAAAAGTTGGCAAACTATGCAAAACAACTTCCATTTCGTTCTGTCCTGCTGGTGTGTTTTTCTAAACACCCCATTTTCTAAAACACGCGTCTGATGCATTGGAACTAAATATAAGATGTGCGTTATGTACCGCCAATATGCTTTTTGCCTTTTCAAAGTTTTCATGCCAAATTTGGGAGTAATCATGTCTGTGGATCTAAAGCTCTTGTGACCTTAAGTAGACAAGAGGACACATTAGTAGACACTCTAACAACAAACCTGGGTCGCTTTCGGCAGCGCTTCTTCAGCCACTTAAGAACTTTCTGACATGAGCGCCAGCTACCAGGAACTAACCACAGATCGGTTTGTCGGCACAATTAAGAAACCACGCCGACAGAATAGAACGAGAGGGAGCTTTAAACAAATCGCTACTGAAAGTAGCGACCAACAATCCAATTAACGCTACTGAAAGAATAAAATGGTTGAATAAATAATTCACAATCTGCTAGTGGAACAGTGAATATGCGAGTAAATGAAAAAGTAAGTGTTGGTTGCACTAACCTGCATCCGAGGCAGAAACCGCCACTGGGTTTCATCGGTATATAATCAGTATATCAGTACAGTCAGCATATCAGGTGGCAGTGATAGCCAAGGTAGGTGTGCAATAGCGAGCTCGGGTTGCCGGGTGGTGTGTTTAAAGTCTCGTATAGGCATGGCTATTTACCTGTGTGTTGTGGGATGTTAGGCCGTCTCACTCATTAAGCATCACTCATCCCACGACATATCTTTGTCCCTGGCGCCTAGGGCGATTCGCTGGAAACGTGACGTGAACGGCGCCGATCCGAAGTGCCTTCCTCTTCGTCAGAGTATAGCTGTGTGTAGAGCAGGGTTGTCCAACTGGCGGCTAGCGATGCCATGTACGGCCCGCGAAAGGTTATTGGTCAAAAGTGAAAGTATCGTGCAACAATGTCGGACGGGAATGTTGGGCACTAAACGCACGTGACCTGCCAGGGTCTACATCCCCTTTTGCAGATCCCCCTAGTGTCATAAGAGGTGAAGTTTTGATTTAAGGATTTTTTCCTAGAAAATTCATAAATTAAAAATCATCCCACGGTGTTTCTTATGCTACAACCTGACATTACGCATGGTTCACCCCCCTCCTCGTTTTAGAGCAGCGGGCAAATTGCAGAGATCAATATTACTGGAAGTCAGGTGGAGATCTCCAGATTAATGAAAATACGATTCGCAAGTTGTACACCCGCAAGTTGTATCGATAGATTACTAGAGAAGGGGCCACTGTAGCAGCTATTGCTTGGCCATAGCTGGCATTATAAATGCACGTCTAATGCTCTCATTTTTGTCAGTGCTGTCGTTTACAGTTAGCTCATTTGTAAATGGATTCATCACTATCTCTTGCAGTGTCATTCCCCTACATCATTCATTTGTTTTCCGACCTGCCAAAGCGGTACCTTCTTACAGTAATTCCTTTGTAGCAGCGTGGGACCGACGACACGTACTCCGTACGGTTTTACGACGCACATGGCCCCTCCACAGGGTAATTACCGCCTGACTTGTGGGGGGGGGGGCTCACGGTATACCCCGGTGCTGAGTTAGAAAGTACGTAACGATAATTCGGTCCCGACGGTTACGAATACTTCGGCGGGGGAGCCGTGGTAACTGAGAGCGTAGTCTTCCACGGCCGGATTCAGTACCCACTTGGCTGTCAAGGATACGCCGCGTCCCAGGCACAGGTGCCATCCTTTCGGCCGCCATTCCTGCGACCTTTGACAGGCCCACCGGCTGACGGGTGGAGAGGAATCTAACCCCATGTATTAACTCGTGCGCTGACCATCTCCGCGCGTTTCGCCCTGAGGAAGGTCGCAGTCATCTCCGCGCGTTTCGCCCTGAGGCAGGTCGCAGTATGGCGGGCGAACCGTTGGCACCTACGTCTAAGACTCCTGCTCAGCCAAGTGGTTACTACCATGCTACGTGCCATGAAGGGCCGGTCCGGAGGTTATTCAATTTTCGATATCGGGCGGAAAATGAGACAACCCACCTGAGTAGTTTCTCAAGAGTCAAAGAGGTTAAAAGGTTCTCTTAATCGTATAACTAGTATAACCGTTCGAAATCTGTAGCCTGTGAATATTGACCCTTCGTCCCCTTTTCGTAGTCTTAGAGTATTTTTAGAGGAAAGAACATTAAACCAAAAATTAAGTATTGTAAACAGGGACAAATATGACGGACGCGGAACACAAACAAACGAGTCTAATTGACTGTTGCGTACCCGACCCCCGTTGTTCCAGTTGGCAAAGCTCTACTCGTCCAACTAAATTGAGCATTAGCACGAACGAAGGCTTATTCAGGACGTTATAATAAGAATTCCAGTTTCACCAAAGTTGACGCTTGTTTTAGTGTTTGTCCGCACTCTTAAACTTTCTTTCTGTGTATGGAGTGGTGAAGTACCTCGGTCTTTTATATTAAGGGGGACGCATTTGCGCTGATGGCATTCTAACAACGAACTGCGTGTCTGTGATTGGTGGTGGTAGTTATTTATCTCGCTTGAATTTAAATAGCTCAGATTTTAGTGAAGAATAAAATGAATAAAAATATGCAATAAATTGTTTTAATATTGCACTAAATATGTAAAAACAAAAATATACTGTATAAACGAGGGAGATGCATGCAAAAAGATTCGATATGGTACCTAAATACGTACATTACTAAAAGGGAAATCGAAATTACTTCCGGATTTAATAACAACCTTAATGGTGCAGAAAACAAATAAGCGACTGATCCGAATCTCAACGCAAATGGGGAAAGGGAACTGGCAGAGATAAGAAACGACCGACCTATTCTACGAAATCAAATGTTCGATGTACTACGAGTGTTTGTTCTCGACTTCCGCTTCCTCGGAAAGCAGTAAACTGGGCTGCGACTGAAGGCTTCATATTATTGCCCAATTCTGGGAACAACTTATTTTTATTTGTGTAATCATTCCTTCCTTTGCAGTGCGTTGTAGCGCTCCAGGAAATTAAAGAAGGGGAAAACACTTAAAATAGTAGTGCTACAGCAGCACATACTTTCTCATATTTCTAAGTTTTGGCAATATTCGAAATTTTAAAGGATTCAGCGAAACTGAGACCTGCGCCATTCTACTAAGCGTTCCTTATTCTGGCAGTAGAAATGAATGTAAAGAAAACAATTTCAGTGGTTTTTCAGATTTTTTTTATATAACACATTAATTTCAAGCAGAAATTACGCGAAATATATTCGTTTTAAAACAATGTACCTGACCTTTTTTAAAGGTATCATTTTAAGACCAGATTTCATATTAGTAGAATTATTTATCTTCAATATTGTAGTTTTGTAGTAGTATTTGTATAGTATTAACGACATTTTCGAAAATACACTGTTCTCTACAATTTGGGCCAACCACCACGTTTTATATAATCCTTTGATACAAGGATAAAATTTAATGAAAAAGTAGAGAAAATAATTGTTTAAAAATTGTCTACATTTCACGCATAATTACGCGGAAACTACTCACATCAACGAAATATTGTACACGACTACATTTGAGGTTCTGTCATTGTAAATCTGACTTCATTAAGTCGTATGCGCTTTGTTCCACGCCATATTGTAAGGTAACTTCTTTCGATTGGCGAGGTCACCTCTCTCTCAGCGAGGCTGGGACCTTGGACCCTCGCGTTCACTATAAACAACCTTCTGTCAATCTACCTCATAATTACTCATTCACTTTTATAGGAAAGCCCTTTAATGATTAAGTTCTCTCTGAAATTAATACATTTGAAAACTCACTGAAAATACATCATATTTTACGCCTCAATTTTATAACATTAACAGCCTAATCTTTTCGAATATCGACAAAGAAATACTGGTTCAAATTCATTGTGAACTCGAACTGCGGAACTCAGTATTCGAACTGCGCAGTTGCAAACATGCTGTTAAGAAAGAACACTACAAGCTTTGTTTAGAATCGAATCCAGCTAAGAGTTAACAGTGAAAGAGTCGTACCCTAAAATAAATAATTCGTCCCGCGACCGCCTGTACGTCCTTCTGCCGGGATTCGCTCCCAAGGAATCTCTCCCCCGTCCCGGACTAGCTCTAACTTCCACGGCTGTTCATGCGAGGTGTGTGCAGCGGGGGCTGAGAGGACAAGGATACGGAAGGAAAGATTGCCCATAATCCGCGCTCCGTTTATTAGGGTACTGCTCCCGCATTCTCCTGGCATTGATACTGGCCAAAACTACCGATCAGAGCAACCGGCCGCTGGATTCCACCTGGCTGCAGCTAGAGTCGTGCGAAAATGTGCCACCGTCGGCACTCGAACACGAGAACCATTCGGTCTGTTCCGGACACAACGCTGTTGCTGGGGCTGTGCTAATACAGCCAGTTAAACACATTAAATAATAATGATGATATTATTATTATTATGTCTGTTGGTCGTACAATATTGTAGTGTGTCCAACAAATACAAACAGATCGAATTGAATTGAATTGATTTTGCCTTATTTTACGTG
>BOPP01000163.1:240384-326085 GCA_017312745.1 Gryllus bimaculatus
GGAACTGATGTGTCATGTATCTGCATTTACTATAAAAGGTATTGCAGTACGGATTGTTTTCGTTAAAATATTTAATTCATTTTGTTAGGCAAAAGCATGTTATTTGTTGTTCTTGAGTAGTGTGCTTATTACTTTTAAGAAAACAGTTTTGGGTGGTTTTGGTGAGCAGCATTTTTGCTGTTATGAGCCACTAATTTTTTCTTATGTTTAAAACAATTGTTTTCAGAAAGGTAATAAAATCATATGATGGGAACCCTTTCATAACTCATGAATATGGAGATTTCTCTTTGCCCCAGAACTTGCCTTCAGTTAGATCGTATAGGGACTATGTGGATGTATTGCTTTTGTGGAAATTATGGAAATGTAGCATTGATGCTTCTTTTAGTAGTACTTTTGCTGAATCTGGTTAATTTTAAGGTTCTCACCGAGGTCCTGAGTTCACACCAGGAAACCACAAAAGAATTTTGTCATGGGTTTTTAGGTCATTTCTTTTACTTATAATTCCATCAATAGAATTTATCGTGTTATGGTAAATTTTATATTGATTGTTTGATTGAGAATGCAAATTGTGTAGCAAAATACTGAAATTTGAATAATTAATATGATATGCCTTATTTATTGTATTTTTATAATTTTATAGTTCTTTTATTTAAAAAATTTTCTTCATGTATGATGTACTATACTGTGATACTGAGTTGCTTAGAGATACTGTATAATTTTCTTGCATTTACAATTGTGCAAATTATCTGTTAATAAATAAATAAATTACTTTTTTGTCAAAATTATTGAAAGAATTGAGAAAAATAAATGTATGTAAACTGCAAGTTCACATGCTACTACTCCAGGTTTAATTAACTTCTCTGTAATGGTTGTAGGAAAATCTTTGTGTTAACTTATTTGCAACTCCAATAGAAACATTAATTGCTGTAACCTTTCTTGCAGGCTCATGTGGAAATTACACCAATGGATCTCATCCACGTGTGCGACGTAGTAATAGTCTGACTCCACCAGTTAGCATTAATCAGTCATCGGATTTGTGGAGTTCACAGGTAAGACAATTTCAGTTTGAAAACCAAAGTAAATGTAAATGTGGAGGAGCTTACAGCCTGCTAATTGGAGAAAGACAAATACTACTCCTGTTTGTCAGTAGAAAGTTTTGATAATTAATCCATGTATCTGAGCAAATAAATAATCTAAGGCAATGAAATCTACCCAGAAACATGCAAATCATAAATTTTGATACAATTGTGAGTATCTGTCTTAGTATTGGTCTTTGGCTACATAAACTTGTGATATTCATAACAGTTGCTTAAAATTATAATACTACAATTTCTGTCCATATTAACACATCAAAGCTATCATTTGTAAACCTTACCAATCACAGTTCGAAGGTGCAAAAGATTAATTCATTTAAAGCTAATACGCCAACACAAATTCGACAATCCAAACCTGCATTTCATTCACCCAGCAAAACTACCCAATAACAGGATTTCAAACTGCCCTGATGCAGCATTTCCATTGTCGTTTTGCAACCTGCTAACTCTTAAGATTCTAGCAAAATAAGTGTAGGAAATTCCAATTTGCAGTTTCGAAAATTTGAATAAATTGTGCAAAATGCTCACATTTTCAAACAGTGCACATGTCTTTATTGAAAGGTGTAATTTTGACGAAAACCTTTCATTAAGTAAAAAAATCTCTTATCAATGTTGTACTTTTCAATTTTTGAAATACACCATTTTTCTCTGCAGTTTCTTCTATTGCAGAAAAAAGGACAGAAATAACTTGGAGCAAAGTGTAAAGAAAGGTTTTTTTCAAAAATTGCCTGTAGTAGAATTATTAAAAATTGTAGATAACTTTATTCAACAATTCAACTTTTTGTAACATTTTTCATTAAGAAAATAGTCTGTTATTTTTAATATTGTGCGTGTTGAAAGACATCGAAAAAAATCTTGAACTATTGCAATTTTTGAAAATTCCATAAGTATAACAAAAATTAGACTTACCCCATTTTTATAAGTTTTTTTAGAGAAAGTTTTGAAAATATCCATTTTAAATTATGGTGAGAGATATCAACCAGATTAAGAGAGAAATACCAATTCTCGTAAATTGAAAATTCTTACTGCCGAGATAGCCTTTTCAGGTAGTTCGGTTATCATCTAGTTGCCTCTGTGATCCGTATGTCCTTAGCAGAATGATAGGATAGATTAGGGAATGGTTGATGAAGCAATTCGATGGAATGTGTGTTAGCAAGGGAAAAAACTCGCCTTGAACCCACTTTGTCCACAAGAAGTTCCACTTGGAACTGCTTGGGATTGAATCTTGGCGCCAGTGGTGATGCGCTTGCTGTCTGACTGCTACGCCACAGGCCACCCATCAGTACATACTTGTATTTGCGAAAGTGACTTAAATATTGTTTTTTTTCTTTCCAGGATGATCTCTCGGGACGGCAGAAACCACGCAGCTTTTCGCTCTCATCAGAGCATGCTCCTCCTCTGTCTCCCCAGAGCTCCTTGGCCTCGTCCGGCAGCGGCTCAGAGTCTCATTTGGATGAGCTGAGGCAGGGGTTTGTGGGCGACGCCACTGGCATGAAGGGTGAGTGATCCCAGTCAGGGCAATGGATTTCCAAAAAGAGAGAAAAACAGGCAAAACTTAGAAAATGGTAGGGAAATTAAAGGGGGCTAGAAATATGCAGGGAGAACTGAGAAAAATATGGACATGTAAAACAAAAATGTAATTATCTTGATAAAACAATCATCAGAGGCTGTACCTACATAGGAGGAAATGGACATAGATGAAATGCAACAAGCATTAAACGGAGAAAGAGTGGTCTTCCTTTTAAATTTATCTTTGTAACTATTCATGTAATACAGTCAAATACAATTACTATGGGTGGGTGAATGGATGCATGGGTACACATGTGGCTGCACTGTAAACTTGTAAATTCCAATGATGGACATAAGATTACAATGTCTTTTCATGTAATAAATGGTATTGAAATATAGTTTAAAGAAAAACTTAAATTTGAAAATGTTTGCATGTTTATCTATATTATACAGTGAAAATGAACATGGAACAAGTTTTGTGATTATTTCTTTTCCTTATCAATTTAATAAATTGAAAAATAATTTTAGTTTTGCTGCTGTGGAGAATAAATAATACAGCATAGTAATTTGTATTGTTTTGTAGATGTGCCGTCGTGGTTAAAATCCTTGAGGCTCCACAAATATGTATCGCTTTTCGCGCAGCTATCATATGATGAGATGCTGACATTGACTGATGAGAAGCTTGCAGCTCAAGGTGTGACAAAGGGTGCTCGCCACAAAATAATCTTAAGCATTCGGAAGTTGAAGGAGCGTTATCACACTTTGTGTCAGTTGGAGAAGGTGAGCATTTTTCTCTTGCGTAGCGGACTCCTTTCTTGACCTCATCCTCTCAAATACTGAAATTAATACTGAATATAACAATTCGACATTTTCCAATACAAACTCTGACAATTTCTTTCTTGTATCACACGCACACAATTCTTACAATAACTTAAGCAAAGAAGTTATTTTGATACTGACTTCATAAAATAAATTATTATCAGTTCAGAGTTACGAGCAATGTGCAGTGAAACCTCTTTGAACGACCATCAATTCCGTATTTTTCTTGGAAAGAACTCGGATACCCTTACAGTGTATGTAAATTCTATCCCTATTTATAGACCTCTCCTCTCCTTTGCCACTGACCTTGTTCCTTCATAGCACGTATCTTAATTTACACCTTTTAAAAGACCACTTTCCGAAAATGGATGAGATTGTCTTTCCTCAATCATTTAAATATTCAGCTAAAAATCATTTAAATATTATTTCAGTCAATTCTTATTTTCCAGGACGTATCAGAGGGTACCAATCTGTGCGCAGCACTGGAAGAGCTCAAAAACATTTTGCTCTCCCCCATCAAAGCGAGAGATGCCGGACCGGCACAAGCATTGCTTGTGCCGACCTTATCGCCGGCTCTACCCCTTTCCCCTGTGTCAACTTCCCCATCCCCTCTGCCTGCCGGAGGGACATCCACTTCCCCATCCCCTGCTGCTGCCGGTGCCACTGTCACTCCGACTGTTACGCTGACTGTGACGGCTGCCACTAGTCCGTGTGAAACGTCACAAGAGGAGGCGGTGGCAGCAGCTGTAGATGCTACCACTGCATGCCAGGAGAGAGACGAGACTGACAAGGCTTTACAGGTAAGCAAGGACCTTTTGCTAGTTTCTCTTCCTTTTTTTTAAATTTCATTTGTATTATATCCAAAGAGTTAAGCCAATTACAGGGTAGATTTTGTAGATCATTTCGGTATTTTTTATCAACTAGATGCATAATAATAGAACCTTATTCCATGGTAAAGTCATTAGTAAGACAATAAATAGAAAACAAAAGAATTCACTTGGCATTTGTAGATTTAATATTTGTACCTCATGTTTGTAAATGTTAAAAATAGTTCACTGTTACAGAAAAAGACTTCTTTCTTTACAATATTTGAACTTGTTAAGATTCACATACCTATTTACCCGAATACAAGACAGTTTTTTCCTAAACATCTGATTAAAAAATACAGGATATTCGCAGATTAGGCGTAATCAATTAGCATATGTTTTTTATAGTGTCATTTTGTGTTCAGAATTCATAAATGTTGATGAACAGTAAGCTGCAAAAACGATAAAAATATTTTGAGTGTATATAATATGGATTTACATTCGCTGATGTATTCTCTGCATACATCGCTAATTTGCCAGGCAATTAATATTGAAATTTTTGAATGGGGCCAGAAAGGAAAGAATCTAAAACAAATGACATTGCATCAAGTGAAATGTAATGTGATGTGATATATAAATAAATCATAGCTGAGATTTTGTTCCGTGATGTGCACATTGATATGGCTTCATTGTTAGTCACCTGGCAAATGTGAAACTGCATTTTGTAAGGGATTGAATGAAAAAATGCCTGTAAGTAGGAGTATAGAAGCTGCATCAAAACATAGAAAAGAATGTTAAAATAACAGACATACATATGCGACCAAGTATACCCACACGAACTACGAGAAGATTGTTTTATGACTTTATTTTTCAGCAGTCCATCGTCGAAATAATATTAAACTTCTTGATATCCTTCCTCAACTAGAATTCAGCATTCCTTAATGTAGCAAAAGTTTCACAAATCATTCTATATGATAAGTAACTGAACAAATTATTTGTACTTCAACATTTTCAACTGACTACAATGTGTAGCCAATGAAATCTGTGAAAAAGTTGATTTTTTTCATCAGTAACCCTACAAAAACTTGTTAAAAATTGCCTTAAACAGAGAACTGAACTATTCTTTGTTCTCTCCTTGAAAAATTTCTCTTACATTTCACAACAGTGGTGTTCAGTCATTTTATAGTATTGTTTGAACCAAATTTTTTTTTGATAGTTTATTTGCACTTTATCTATTCGACATTTATTGATTTCTTTTATGGTTTTGATCATGAAAGTATATCGTATGATATAATTTGTCATTGACCCTAATGTGTGTAACTAAAGCATTTGAAAGGGATATTCTCGAAAATAAATGAATGAAATGAATTTAAAATTATGGAGGGTCATCTTATATTCTGATAAATGTTATGTCGGTAAATATTTCAATCTGATTGAAAGGTATTTTGATATTGCTGATGTATCTGAAGTATTTGAAATGCAACTAGTGCTATATTTTTTTCTTCATGTACGCAAGGGAGGTGGTTTGTACTTCTAGATAGAAAAAAGGAATTACATCATTATGAGGGAAGAATAGGAACTCCAAATTTGCATTCGATGAGATGCAACCAAAGAGGATGTCACAATATGAGTTGTCATAACATGAGAACAATATGCAAGATGTTTTTTCAAGATTGAAGGAACTACACTTCTCCAAGAAATAATGCGATCACTATATTATACTGTGTTAAGTCAAGTGGCCAAATATTTTGACACTCCTTTTTGCCAAATTACATTGGAGGTGTGGTTGGTTAGTGGCATGTAGGAATGATTTGTGTTCGCTTCACAAAAGTGCATTTTGATATGATTTATACCAATTCCTTTGTATTTGAGCTCGTAGCATATAGGGCTGAAAGTCAGTGACTTAAAACTTGACTTGACATATGACTAAGTTATGACATTCAACTAGTTCAAGGAGACTCTGTGTTCAGTGTCAAAAAGGCTTTTTACACAAGTAACAGAATTTTAAAAACTTCTTACAATATATTATTTAGTGTCTAGAATAAACTAAATAGCTCATGAAAACTCTCTAACCTTCAACTTTACTTGCTGAATTGACATCTCCAAAGCAGATAGCTCGGCTCATCTAGATGGGAGAAGATAGAATTGACACAGAGCAAAGAGAAATAGATTTAGCACACACACTCAACTGTTTCAGAACTGTCAAATAAAATATACCACTGGCCTTGAATCAAAGCATAAGAATAGCACGTAAGTCACTCTAATACACAGTATAAATTAAAATTGTACACTTGTGAATAATCATTCTTCACTTATTATACTTCCTTAATCTTTAATTAACTTATCATGCATGAAATATTTTTTAGAAACGAGTACTTAATGCCATTAAAAGTATAAATTTGTATAAAAGGAAAAATAGATAAGTTGCTAAAGAAAGCATAATAAAAACCCCTAATAAAAAAAGTTCTGCATTGCTAGAGTAGATAAACTCATTGTGCGCTTAATAGTAGGGTACAGTTAATGAGCACTACATGATGGTATGAATTGACATGCTTCCAAATTTTTTAGATCTTGTTTTCTCAGATATGAATAGATTTTTGCTGCAGAACCGAATATAATAACCATTCGCCCCATAGCAGGAACATGCAAATAATCTTTTTCTGAAAGCGTACAATTATTTACCTGGAAATAGGGTGGGTAGTGTCTTCTGGGCGCACTTGGGGGCCTCTTGACTCTGATTGGGCGGGTGATCACTTGGGCTGAATACGTTCTGTTTTTTGATCTCCTCAGATCTGTTTTTCTAATTGCAAACGTCTTGAATTCTGTCATCCAGGCTTCTTTTGACATATTTTATCAAATTCCATGATCTTGGCGTACTTCTTTTAGCTCTCTTAACGCTACCGTTCTACATATTTTCTTTGAGCGCCATCACTGTTCTTAGACAGCGCTGCCTGGACTGTCTAATAAGCCACTAGAATGCTTTGTTTTCTATTGTTTAGTAAATTGACAGATTACCTTCATTTGTTTACCATACATGCTTTTCATTTTTAGACATTTATGAGACTTGTGTTAAATGTAAGCATCTGCGCTTCGTGTAAGTCGGCATTTTCGTGGATTCTTAGTTCTGGACATCTAGGGTGACAATTTGGATGTGTTAAGGTATTAG
Source organism: Gryllus bimaculatus (assembly GCA_017312745.1). Lineage (NCBI taxonomy): Eukaryota > Metazoa > Arthropoda > Insecta > Orthoptera > Gryllidae > Gryllus > Gryllus bimaculatus. Next base: position 247,779 of record BOPP01000163.1, read on the forward strand.
CACTAAAAACGCTGCCTAAAAAACTAATATAGCACAACTTTTTTAAATAGGCACCGGGAAAACGACGCATGTTAAAAATCTTATCAGGAGCGTAAAAAGCATACTTTACTACTTTCACTACACCTTGCATTTAAAATTAGCCAATAACCTATATAAACTATAGATATGAATAGAATACACATTCTTGATGAAATCAGTTCTTAGTGAGTGCAGCAGAGACTTCGGTATCTTTCACAGAATATAGAGCTCTGTTTCTGTACACACTCTGGCAAACTGGAGGGGAGAAATGAAGATGCACCTCAACATGCCTTTTCCATTACGTCGAGCAAATCTGTGCTCGGCGCGTCATCGTAATGCTCAACTAAGGTGTCCAGAGACCACCGTTGATTGTTCTTATTATTGTTCCACAAAGAAAATGCGACAAAGAAAATGCTATGAAGGCCATAAGGCAAGCTTTTCTGTTCCAGTAAAATTCATTCGTGACACTGCAAACACAAATGAAGATTTCTCAGTTGAAACAGATCAATGAGTTTCGTTGTACGAAAAGTTTATGTTATTATGTAAATGCTTAAAGATGATTTAAATTTTGTGGTTAGAAAGGAAGAAATAATGCAGAAATATTTAGTACAATTTTAAGGGAAGAAAGCATTTGAAAAAAGAAACTTTTAGTATGACTTTTAAGTGAAAATGTCAAGTAGGGCATGTTATATCGTGTACACAAGACCAAAAAAGGCAGAATAAAAACTTTCATCAGTGAGATGTTCCAGTATTCTGGGTAATTCCATATAATAACACACAGACTCTAAATTAACCTTTAAATTCGCCATTCCATCACAATAAGAATTGGCATTCACCTAAAGACATGTCATTCTCGGTTTATTAATGCAGCGACATGGTAGGTAGGCATTCTACTCTCTCATGAGAGCAGTTGTCCAATCAACGAATTGATTAAGTACACAAAGTTTTGCGACAATTTTACAAAGAACGCAAGTTTCTTTCCCTATTTCATTCTTTCTATTAATATTTTTTTTGGCCCGGACAACTTCAAAATATTGAAAGTGTTTCCTTCAGGCACTGGAAAAGTTGTTTTGAGCAAAGCCTTCATTGGTTTTGTAACTGCATCGATCATTATGGGTTTTTCTCCTTTCGGTGGCCGAGATTCTCTAGCTAGCATTAATGCAATCGAGATTCTTCTGTCAGAATAGTGATGCAATTCTCTTTCGCCAGGCGTTCTCTTGGTCATATATACATATCTTCAGAAGTAGTAACTACCGTAGACTCAGTCAGATTTCCCATTCTCTTTATCACATGTAGGGTTTGATGAGTTGGCTTTACGGATTCTAGCCTTACTCAGTAATGTGACATGCGCGTTCACTTATCGAATTAATTTCCTAGCGTCATCTTGGAAATATATCAGTGTGCTTTTCAAGTTTTATAATATCAATGTTGGGTAAATAAAATAAATAAATAAATTTAAAAAGACAATTTAATAAACACATTAGACGCATGCTTTCTCGCTGCTTATTCTACAGAGGCGACCAAAGTGAGATATCTACTTTATTGCTTTTTGTTTGTGTGCTTGAATCCAGGTTGATGCAAGATGCAATGTAAAGATGCATTGCAGCTTGAGAAAGGGAAGGGGAGATCTTCTCCGACGAGTAGGGCGAGCTTGTCAGAGTCAAATTGGTAGGCTGCGACAGAGGGATGAGACATTCTCCTGCCCTCATGTTTCACGAGGGTCATGTGGGCAAAGGTGAGTTGCGACAAGAAAAGAATAATAGTTTTAGAATAAATTATGAAAAAACTATGCTCTTGAGATGGTATTGTTCGAATCCCCAAAGTTTTAAAAACTAGGCAATAAAACTAGTCGAAATTCAGCGGTCCCTGGAATAGTTATTTCTAAGAAGCTGGTAGCTTCTCAAATGAATGTATGTTTTTCCAAATTGTTGCAAATATCCTGAATGCTGGCAAATAACCTGAATGTGCAAATACCTGAAATCGTGCAAATTACCTTGAATTCGTGCAAATTACCTGAATCGTTAGCAAATAATCCGGAATCGTGGCAAACACCGAATCGTGCACACTACCACGTGAAATACCGGTCGTGCATACATCGTAACCGTGGCATATCCGATCTGGCAAATACCTGGAATCGTGCTAAATACTCGGAATCGTGCAAATACCGAATCGTGCAATAACGTGCAATCGGATGGGCAAAATCCGGACATTCTGTGCAATATACCTTGGATCGTGCAAATAACGTGCATAATGAATCGTGGCATAAACACCTCGGATCGTGCAAAAACCGAATCGGTGGCAAATACTGGGAATCGTGTCAAAAACCGGAATTCCGTGCAAAACGAATCTGCAATCGGGTTATCGTCAAGAACCGTCTCTACCGGAATCGTGGCAAATACCTGGAATTCGGTGCAAAATACCGAATCGTGTGCAAAGAACCGAATCGTGCATACGGAATCGTGCAACCTACTCGTGCAAATCTTGAAATACGCTCGTGCAAAAACCAATCGTCAATGGCCCGTATGCACAAAACCTGAATCGTGCAAAGAACCTGAGAATCGTGCATAAGATAAACCTGAGAATCGTTGGCAAAAACCTGATACTCGCTCGCAACAAACGCTCGCACACATCGTGCAAAAACTCTGAGTGTCGTGTCAAAAACCTGAATCCGTTGCTGTAAAACCGGTGAATCGTGCAAAGTACTGGAATCGTGCTCAAAAACATGCTTGAATCGTTGTCAAAACCTCGTAATCCGGTGCAAAAACCGGAATTCGTGCAAAAACCGGAAATCGTGGCAAAAGCCTGTGAACGCTTGCACAAACTTCCTTCGTGCATCCGTTCCCATCATTTTCCGTACACATACCTATATGCATGCACCACAGAACCACACTTCAGGTGTTCAATTGTGAGCTTAGATCTTGTCTCCTTTTGGAACCATAGAGGGAGAAATATGTGGACAGTGCCAAATATCACATTGTTACGGAGGAGAAACAATACTTCTAGGTTGTACTATGCAGTACACTTACGTGACTCATCACTGCCTTGGTTGACATACCTAAATTACAAAATACTCATTCTCACTTCCTCACTGAATTGCTTGGTTAACTCATTAACTCCCTGGGTAACTGACTCCCTCGTTCGCCTATTCAGTTCTTGACTTGCTGGTTTGCCGATTCTGTCACTCGCTCACCCATCACTCACTTGCTCGCTCTCGTCCATCTGCTCTGTATCTCGCTCGCTCGTTCTCACCCACCCATCCCTTTACAGTGTATTAATAGAAGAATACATGTTAATTAACATAAATAAATAAATAAATACATACTATCAGTAAATAATGAAGCAAGAGTAGCATTTGGAACAACAAAAAAATCAAGAATTTGCATGAAAAAAGAAAAATAAATCAGTTTCTCATCTCAAACTCATTTTAGAATTTGCATGTTCAAACTTCCTTAATTTTAAACCAAACTAAATGTTGATTTTGTTAATATTTGTTTTGCAGTGTGTACACAATTATTGGTGTCGAATCGTGCTGAGGAAGAGGCTGCACGCCTCTTCATGCGCTTGCTGGAACGAGCACTGCAGCACGAGGCCTTTACGGCACAGCAGAAGCGCCGCCTCACCACATGGAAGTTGCAAGTGCAAGATGTGTGGAGCCCTCTGACAGCAGTGATGGCTGCGAGTTTAGGACCATCGTGCACTGGACCGGGGATGGGCCATCGCGGGGGAGATCAGCGACATAGTAGGCACAGGTAGGACATTGTCTGGGAAGTGGCATCTTTTTCAAGAAGGGGCGTGATAAATTGCATGTATGGCAAGGGGTAACAGATGTCAGAATTCCATTCCTTGAGTTGCTTTTAATTTTTAAGAAAATGTATTCGTTCGTTTACTACCATTCTTGTGATATGTTTTGTGACAGACATGCAATCAAAAATGTTTATAACAGATTTTTTTACAGTAGTAGCAAATAGACATTTTGAATTTTTCTGTACTCCCTGGATTGCAACAGTATTGCTCTCCAGTGGTTGCATACTCTCTAAATCAGCCCTAAACCCCAATGAATTGAGCTGTAGGTGAGGTTTATACTATGTTATGGTAATTGTCTTTCAAGTTAGTAAATTTGTCAGTTGTAATATGTGTTCCCCTATCATAACGGCCAAGTACCACGAGAACTTTGATTCCATCTCAAAAGATGTAGGCCTACTGCCTTGTAGGAAGGTTATTGCACGTATTGCCTGAAAATTAAGCTTTTATATTAATTCACAAAAATTTTATGTAGTTAATTATATTTACTTTAAAATTGCCATGGTCGTAATGTGGAGAGATCATGGAATACAATATAGAATGGAGCATTTTGATAGTGTATGGGTAAAGAAAATTAAGTCATTTCTGTGATGACTTAAATCTCTTCATTCTTCTGTTTTATGATGTTTCGGGAGTGACACAACAACATACAATCTATACAACAAATATAGTATTAAAATGTAGTAAATTTAATGTTTTAATTCTGTGCTTTATAACATCACAAACTTTTATTTCTGTTTTTCTAAAAACTCACTTTTATAATTTCACTCCCTCTCTCTGAACTGCATTGACTTGTTTCCAGAGTCTATTTAAAGATGAAAACAAAGTACTGTATTTTTCTAGGTGGCATAGTCACAGCCAGTTTGGAAGCCCATCGCTGCCTCATCACCCACATCACCATCACCACAATGGTTTCCCTCACCATCTCCCTCTCCACCGACCACAGCAACCACAACCTTCTCAGCAATCCCCCTCGGCGATGAATCGTTTCCCACCTCCACCACCTCCCATGCCAGGGTCGTCGTCATGCGCATCTCGTGCCCTTCTCAACAAGACTGCATCCCCGCTGCCCGCCTTCTCTGGCGGGGGCCTTTTTCCTCCGTCACCCACTGGTGGGCCTTCAGGCTCCCAACCACCAATCGGCTCTCAGCACAGAAACAGCCTGACTGTACTGGGTGCTGGCGCTGGTCAGACAGGTCAGTTTTTGGCGAAGAGGCCATCACTGCAGGACCCTCTGCCAGAGGTGAGACAAGCATACATTTATTTATTTGGCTACATACATGCTCTTCCCATTAAGTCTTCCAGAATTGCTCGGAAGACTTAATCTTCTTGACACTTTTTATTTACTTGTATTTTACACCAGTCAACCATCAAACGTCACTGTTGTTCTATATACAATATAAAAAAACATGTGTCAATGTTTTTCCCAAGCCAATATAAACTTTCTGAAAAATGTTTTCCTTCACTAAACCTAGTAAGAGTTCACATCCAGTTATCATCATCGTCCATACAGGTCCAGTTAACAATTATTTGCAATTGTATAATTGTAAATTTGATTAGCAGATGGAATTATAAACAATATTCCTCAGTTATTCTTGTTGTACATAATGAAAGTTTTCACAGTATTTCCAAAACAATAGCAACCAATCCCAAAGTGGTTAATATCAACCCCTGGACCCAATTTGAAATTTTTAAGGACTGGATAGTTTCACTGCAATCATGTTTGGGATCAGCAATAGGGAAAAGTAGCCCCTCTTCAATCCACAAAAAAATTATTGTTCTTATTTCTGCAATTATAATCAGAAAAACCATATTATTACATATTTATAAACTTCCAAATTTTTTAATTTAGTTTCAATTTGTTTTATTATGATCTTTTCATTTTGTTTTTCTTTTCAATGAAGTAATTTTAACTTCTGTACCAATTTCAATTTGTATTTTTATTACACATTTTCGATTTGTATTTTATTGCATTGCAAAATCTGCCATTTTCCATACTACTTTTGATTTTAGTTGTTTATTACAAAAGTTAATAGGAATAATTTTTGGTATCTGAACAAATATTTCAATTGAATACTGCCAAAGTTTATTAGTTTAGTACGTAAACTTAATTTCTGTGAGGTGTCGATGGTTTTAATCATGTTTACAGAAAGATCTCCAACCAAAACAATTTTAAAAATTCTTATCTATACAAATAATTTCATGTGTTATCAATTTATGCAAAAATAGGTAGACCTTGCGTAGACAACGGCTTATGTACCCTTTCCAATATGATTTGGTTATTTGGAGATTCTCTGAATATCCTAATCATCAAAAGCATTTTGATGATGTTGCAGCCGATGGACAGCCATTCAACTCTTCAGCGAACACGTTCAGCACCTCTGAAACCCAGCCATTTCTGTGGCTTGGGGTTCAGCTCATCCCCAAGTCCAAGCACCTCAACGTCCACAAGTTCACGGACCCCCTCCACAGACGCAAGCGGAGCGAATGATCCAGAGATCAACTCTCGCTTGGAATCGCTCTGTTTAAGTATGACTGAACATGCATTGGGCGGATTCAATGAGGTATGAGCTACCTTGCTATTCTGCCTCTCCGCTCAAGTCTTGTCTTCGTGAATTTTCTCAGTCCCTTCATGATTTCAACCAACATGTGGAGGCTGAAAAATACAGGTTTTATTGACGATTTTAAGACGCTCCATCATGGATCAGCATGAATTAGGGCGTCTGTAAAAGACTAGATCCACTTACGTTCATTGCCTTATGGCTGAACTTTTCCTATGCTTTTAAAATAATTATTTTTTAAATGTATTCTAGTTCATGTGCAAGATTTTACCTCGAGTTAGTGGAAAGAGGCAACATGTTTTGTTGAGGTTTTTCTTCCTTAGTATATTGAACTCGTAGATAACTCAAGAATGAGTTACATATTTTTCTGGCTTTGTTTTGTTGTTGTTTCTTTTCTTTCTTTCTATTTTTATTTGAGAAAATTTCTGGTGAGATTCAAGTCCTTATGTTCTATGCATTTGCAACGGTATTCCAGGACTTGATGATTTGCACTAATTTCAGGACAAGAAGTTTTGGGTGCCATTTAATCAGAACACATTATGTGAATTAAGTGTATTTATGCTTTGATTGAGTGAGACAGAGCTAATTCTCTACCCCTTTTTCTTGTTTGTTGCATTTTCAACTTTTTAGAGTACTTAAAAAGTACTATTATGATTTATTTGAGTAATTCTAAATTTTTATGACTATGGCCCTCTATGAGTAGGTGCTAACTTGTAACAACAGATAACGAAGATTGTTCTGTTTGACACTCTTTATCTACATAAGACTGCCACTTTCTGGAGACAGACTGTTGAATAACTGGCAGGCCAGTTATAGGATGAGCTATTTTGTGCATACTCTGCTCCGTACCAGTACAAAGTCCCCCCCCCCCTTTCTTTCTGGGAATCGGAGGGCTAGAATCTCGATTTATTTTATTTGCAATTTACAGACTTGAAGTAGAAGTCTTCTATGATGAGTCATATGATTGTTCTTGGGTGTGCAGGCAATGCTATATCATAGTCTGGTTTCCCCAACCTTTTGGCCATCTAATGGCCTTCTTAAGAGCTGAAATAACATTTCCTACAGACACATTTCTACCCTGAAGCTGGCCACAAATGAGATATCCAAAATTGGCAAGCCTTCCTGGTCAGCTGAGAATAATCATTTAACAAACCTTCCCACATTTGTGGATTAGAGAGTATTGTTTAGCTTGAGGCTGTTTTAAAGGAGGTACAGGAAAGTTGTAGATCATATCCTGCAGAACCTTTGTTATTTGTAAGAGAAAATATTTGTTTTTCAGAAAACAATTCTATTAATTAATTTTTTGATGCTGGTACATCAGAGATTCAAGAATATGCATGATTCATTATGTTAAAAAAAGTTACCATTCGTTGTTTCTCATTGAATATGCAAGACGAACAACTTGTTATACATTCATATGTTTCATGTCTTCACCCTCTCCAAAAGACTATAATAAATCAGATCAAATGTTTATTTTTATTTTTAATGTTTGGGAAGTATATGATGATAAGTGGTGATGGAGCAGTTTGTGTTCCATCTTTAATATCTCATCCACAGCACAGTTAGATGCCGATGCTATAGACGCATTTATACAGAAGGGCTATTTTATGATTGTGTCTGGGTCACACAATTGTGAGTAACTAAGAAAGTTGTTTCAAAAATTTGCTGAAGAGACAAAATTCAGTGTTCTGCTTGTCGAAAGCACTTCTCTGCCCTGGATGCCTCCACCGCTACCCCACTCCACTCCAAACACACACGTGCACTCGCACTTTTTTCCTTCTTTTTCTTTCTTTCTTTCTTTCTTTCTTTCTTTCTTTTAAATGTATTTTTGCTTTTTGTATGACACATTTGATAAGAAAGCCTTCCTGTACAATAATTGCGAACTAAATTAACGGTAAAGTTGTTCTGGTATGCACTGTTTGTATTTATGTGTAGAAGTGGATGGATTGTAGTCTTTTGCTCACATATCTATAGTGCCTGTATCTGTTGGCATTCTTTTGTCAGTCTTTTTTACTTCTTATTCAATCTTCCTCACTAGAAGGCTAGAGAAAAGCAATAGGTTGTTTAGAAATGCACCTTTTTGCTACGTCTCATTTTCTCTCTACTCTCCCCTCTCGGATTGAAGTGCATTCTATATACCTCTGAATGGATCAAAAAATGATTGTTAAGTTTTTGCCATACATCTTCCAGTGCATTTTGCATTTTAATCTTAGCTATGTAGACACACGTTTTATTCTTCAAACAGGCCTAAAATATTCTGTAAGACCTTGTCGTTTAATCCCAGTGTGAAGGATAGGTTGAAGGAATTGGTTTTTCCCTTCTCCTTTTTTTTTTTAATAATAATTATTATTATTATTATTATTAAAATTATTATAATGTTCCTCCACTTAAATGTTTAGCTGCACAAAAATTGTTTGCTTCTCCATGAAGTATTACCCGAGATCTCTTTGTGTGCAGTTGAGGAAATCGTTTTTGTTTGGGTTTTTTTCTCCTTTTATTATATTATTTTCTAATTATCAATAAACTAAAACTATTACGTAGTTACAAAGTCAATACGAAGACTGGGAAACATCAACTTTGCAGCTGGCTGCTATGTAAGCTGAGTTGATAATGTTTCGAACTTCTTGCTTATATTAATAAAAGCAGAACGTTCATGGTAGTAAATTATAGAGTGCTACAAGGAACAGGTTTCTTTGAAATATGAGTAATTTTGTATGTAATGACAGTATCTTAATAATTAGAAAATTGTTCTTGGTGTAGTTCAACCTGTCACTTGAAATGTTATTCGGAGGCAGGGTGGACTTTGTATTGACAGTAGTAGTAGTAGATGAATGTTATCCATGGAATTTCTGGAAAACAGTGTTGTTTGGGTCTCATCTTTTTCACTTTTTTATTGTAGATTTGTTTGAAAGATGATAGCTTTGTGAGAGAAGCTCACAGATCTTTAAAACAGGATCTGGTATATAATTCTAGTCTTCAAGAATTTATTTTAAGGTTAACTAGTTGCCAATAAATTGCTAATTAATTTTGGCTGGCAAAAATACTTTTAAAATATGATATTACATCACAAAATGATAAATTTAGGTCTATCCAAATCCATAAATCCATGTTGAGGTTATTTGCAAAGATTAATTGAAGTTTCCTGTTGCTTTTTAGGGAAAGTTACAGTGGTGAAGTTTGTTTCGCTTAATAATGTGTGAGTGAATAATGAAATTCCATGGTTAGCATGGAACAGGTGTTTGGTAAATTTTGTGATATATGGTGTTTTTTGTGTGATACCGCTTTAAAAAAGGCTAAAGACTGAAAGTTCTTTTTTTTTTTTTCTTTTTTTACTTCTTTCATTTCTTTGTATATTAATAAATAGCATTTAAGGGGGAAATTAATGGAAAGAAGCATAGTAAAGATAAATATATATTGACTGAAAGTTAAAACTTGTCAAATTCTACTATGTTATAAATTTTATATTTGCATTATTGTTTTTAAGTACAAACAGTAATTTACATTTCACACTGCAGTTAGAGGGTAATAGTGGTATATTTTGAAAAGGACGTTAAAGTCGGCAGAACTGAAAGTATAAGAGTGGAAACTAGTTATTTAAACATGTGGCAGCTGTATCAAAAGTTAAGAATTAAATTTCTTTCTTATATTTAATGTATGTTTGAAAATGATTGTAGCAGTACCATCATAAAAGGATGGTGGAAAGTTGTGGTATATTTATTGTAAATGTAAGAAGTTTGACTTCTGTGCTATGCAGATTTTGGGAGGTTAATTAATATAATTGTTCTTTAAAGTGACACGATTGAAAGTGACATTATATACAAAATATTTCGCATAAGTGCACAAAAATTCAGTTGTTTTCATTGCAATACATCTTCACTAGAATTCTTGTAAATTTCCTCTCTCATAAAAATCAATTTCTGTAAATTAAAATAACTACACTAGAAATATGGTCTAATGATGTAGGTTTATGGCTTAATGCTTCACTTCAATCGTTACCATTTGGAGATTACTGGTGATCAAAAACAAAATAATTTTCTTTACTTCCAAGCTCTTGGTAATGCTTACAAACAAATGCACAAATGATCTTCAAGAAGGCATAGGAATTTCCATTTTCTGAAATGAGTATCTACAGTACTAAAACAGCATTTCATGTATTGTTACACATTTTGCGTAGTCATTCAGCTAATTAATCGAACAATATTTATTTGTCTGTTCTGAAATTTTCTGGATTTTTTCATGTTGTTGTTGGAACAGTTTTAAATTGACTTGAAATTCTGATAATGATTATTAATTACGTGAAGTAAAATAAAATGCACTCAAATGATACGTTACAAAAATTTCATTTGTTTTGTTGACAAATTAGAAGCGGACTTCAAAAAAAAAAATTAAACTGAAAATTAAAGTAGTGCTATCTTGCCATTATCATTACAAAGTTTGTTTGAATCATTAAGTGTGTACAAAATTTAATGTTTTGAAAGAAAAGTGAAAATTGGGAAACTCATGAAATCAACTATTAATAAAAAGCAGACCTTGTGAAAACATTTAAATTTACATTTATGGTTCATACAATTAAACTAAATGTTACTATCTAATGTTTTAATAGTGATTTATTGAACTCTCTACTGGTGTTAGGATTTTGAGTGTTACTGCAGATAATTTTTGAGACTGAACTCCAAATGGTATAAAAACAATCAGAATGTTGTAATTTAAGTCAAAGCAAATTAATTATTGCTATATAAATGATAATGGAATGAGTATGCTTTATAATATGTTAGTATTTGAAAGTGAAAAAAACCTTTGATATCTGGTTTTACTTACATCTGGTAAGTAAGACTGTGAAGAAAATATCTACTCCCAAAATTTGAATTTGTTTTTTATTAATTTGTATGATAAATAATTGATTCTTTACTTTCATACTTATCATTTCATTTATTTTTATTTTTGTTTTATTATTATTATTATTATTATTATTATTATTATTATTATTATTATTATTATTACTATTCTTATTACTATTATTATTACTATTTCATGTAAAGTTTAGCAGTTGTTAAAGCTACTTACCTCTTTCTGAAGGTGTGAGTGTATGAAATTGAAACTTTTATTTCATCTTACACATGAAATCACCTAATTTTCTAGCAAGCAGTTTTGTTTATGTATTCTGTGGATTTTTTTTACTATCATATGGGTCAGACAGGATGGTCTAGCCAAAAAAAAGTTTGGTTTTGATATTTTGAACTTTTTGTTACGTGTGTCCTGTGTATTCATATTTAATGATAAAAGTGTACTGGCTTGCTTATTAAAGGTATTCCACAAGTTGTAATGATGTATTATGATGAAGTGTCATATGTTTTTTTCTGTGGTTCTTGTCTGATGTACAAGGGAAACTCAAACTGCCTGTAATTTAAAGGAATAAAAATATTTTTCAGTGTCATTTCAGTGTGATAAAAATGCTACATATGGTTGACTACTCAGTAAAACATTTATATTTTTATGGTCATAAGACACTAGGTTGCAATTGCAACGTTTTCAAGTGTTCATAAATACTTCAGAAGTTTCTCAGACATATTATAAAATAAAAGAACATTTTCCATTGACATCTTTTAGATATCTTGTTGCCTAGGTGTCTTAAAGTCAAATCTTTTGCTAGATCATTATACTTTTATCATTAAAAGAAACATTATGGCCATATTGGATTTAGTTTATTTGCTAATGTTAAAAAAATGTTTTTATGCTCAAGTAAAAAAGAAGTATGTAGCATTTACTTGATGTTTTATTAAATTTATATATATGAATCAAATACTTGTCTATCAGTTTTCATATAGTCTATACATATTCATGTACTTGTATGTTGTAAAGGAGGCTGCTTTTATTTTAGTTCTACTATTTGTCTCATCATCATTTATGTGAAGAGATGTTATGGTTCAGTTTGGAAGGTGTCTGTTTTAAGATTCTAAGGACAATCAGGAGCAGAAATATCAGAAACAGTAAATTATTTTTTTTAATATGTTAGAGAAATTAAGCTTTCATATTTGTATTTGTGCATCTGGTCCCAAGTTTTGCAAATTTTCAATTATGTCTTTTTGCCTTCCAGCACCTGAGTGCTTGCTTTAGTGTTGATTATGTTCTGTATAAAATTTTGTTTGAGGTTCAGTGCTGGTTTTCAAAAATTTAGGTAATAAACAAATGTGGAACTATTTTCATAAGGTTTTAATAATTGCATGATGTAATTACTACCATCCTCCCAGAACTAGTAAAGTGAACTTGTGACATTGCACTCTGGTTACACTTTTTACAAATATCCCTTAAATTTCTTCTTATTATCCCTTAAATCTTTCATTAATGGTTGCAAACTTCACACGCTGCCTTGAAAATAGACCTCCATAACACATAATCTGAGTCGTGTAATCCTAAAGTTTTGTACCATCTTGTGATATTTTTGTAAAGAGCGCTATTAATGTCATATAATTTAAGAAATTATTGTGAATTTGTTGCTGTTTCTCATTTATGAAATGGTAATCTAATTACTGCTCAATAATTGAATCAACAATCCAGGTACATGTAAAAAGTAAAAATCTTTGTGATGAAATTAATAAATTTTGATCAGGTAGTTAAGCAGAGGTGATTTTATGTTTGAACTGTGTCAGAAAACTGTTAAAAGAGCTGCAAGTTTGTTTTTAAAACAGCGTGTATACACATATACAAGAGAATTAATTTTAAAGAATTTTGAATATTCCACTGAGTCACAAATTTAAGATAAGTAAATGTAATTTGTGAAGCAAGTGTAATATTGTGAAAATATTTTTCAATATCTTTTTTAATTGTTTACAAAAATGTTTAAGAAATAGTTACCTACATAACAGTTTCAAATGCACATTATCTTGAAACAAATATTTTCAGACCTTGCATGAAAAAGCAAACTTCTATTAAATGAGACTTTGAGCAATATAAAATAGTTCAAATGTTCAATCACCGTAATTATATTAGAAATTTTTAAACCTTTCTGCAGCTCTTGCATTTAAAATTATATATATCTCGTGAACCTATTTCAGATTGAATAAAATTTCCTCCTTTCATGGCACTGCTCATAACATTGAACTAGAGTAATGATCGACACCATGGTGGTCCATAGAATTTAAAACATCAGAATTTTGTTGTATTTATTTGCACTTTCAAATCCATACAAAGGAGGAGCACACTGTATGAAGAATTTTAAAAAAGGCTCTTGTTTTGGAAAAGGGTAACTTCTGAAGCTAGACGATACTTAATTTTATCTGTGCTTCCTACAAATTGAATTGGTGCTCAGGCTCATCATTGTATATTTTTATGAATCTCATGAAAACTTCTAAAAGACTGGGTCGATCCTATCATTGAGTCAACTAACTAGGGGCCTCTTGGTGGGAAAAATCATGGCTGGGAGTTTTCAACAATTGCTGTTAAAAGTGTGTACAAGAAATTGATTCACATGAAATATAATTTAAATGTGAGGAATGACACCGCAGTGTTTTTGTTTAAACAAGTTGATTGGAAGGAATAGTCAAAATAGTTTTTTTGAATCAAATGTTTGGATGTAAATTCCTTGCCATGCTTAGAGCACACAATTTGCTGGTCGGTTTTCTTAATGATCTATTTTGTGATTTTGTTGCCTTGTTATAAAAAAGGTGATTGTGTAGGTTTTCCTTAAACATTCTAAATATAAAGTAAAGTATTCTGATTCTCACATATCAAAATGAAAGATCATTTTTTATCATCTTTCTTAAACTAAAATGACAATAGCATTTTGGACATTTGCTTAATGCACATTTGTTTAATTTTTAATAAAAACAAACTATTACAATTTGTTTAATTTGAAAAGTTCTGTTTATAACTAGAACATGATTTTTCAAAACTTGTGGACCTCATTGCATATTTTTAAACCCAATGGTTTATATCTGGAAATTACAAATTCTGAAATATGTGAAGTAGTGTTTTGATAAGACGGCTTTCTTCAACATTCACTTTCAGAACAATGAAATGGCAGACTGAAAGATCAAGAATGGATCATGGGACAAATATGCTACAGTTTTGTTACTTTATTAATATTACCAGTATCAGTACATTCAATTTGGGTTAATAAAACATTACTCAGCTGCCAGTGTACGTATAGTTTTAAATTGTATATGGAGTTTCTCTGTATTAACTGTTGGGTAGTGTATGTGAATTACAAATTATTTTGTAGTGTTCAATTGAATCCTACAAATGTTTGATTGTAAGTTTGGTTTCTTATGGTGATATGATTTTCCTAATCTGAATTTCTGCTAGTAATAAATGCAGAGGTGTAGTAGCACGTTGAACCTACCATAAATAATTAGATGCACTATCTCCATATAAGTTTCTTTTTTTTCTTCATTTAGTGATTATAAATATCAGGTTTTAATTCCTTTCTGGAATGTTGGTGTTTCCAAATTATTTTGCTTAAATTTGAAAATGGTAGACCTTTCTTTCTGTGTTCTTGTTTCGTGTTTAACTTGTGGCAGCATTGTGTTTACTTCCAAAGAAAAATGTAGAAAATAAAAGCTTAAATATTTTCATCTTATGGGAATTCAGTAGAGTCCATTAATCTTGGACCACTTTTTTCTCTGTAATTTACATTACGAGCATTGTCTTCAAAATATTTTGTAGTTGTTAACTACATAATGATCATTAATTTCTGTTCAAAAATAAAACCAAGTATTCGTAGAATATAAAAAACATAGTTCAAATAAAGTTAATTGAATATCCCCTTTCTAATTTTGCCTGAATAATTAATTCATTGTATACACACATTCATATACTTTTTATTTATAGCGTACTGTAATAACTTCAGCCACTGAAAAGAACTTATTTTCTTGGAGTTAAAAATAAAAATAACAGAATATTTTAATGTGCTTTTGTGTTGTTTTTTTGTGCTGCAACACCTCTGCAGCTTCACATCAGACACTGACATATACATTATTGTTTCTAATAGTGTATTTGTAGTACTGGTATTATTTCTCCCCAGTTGCTGTGAATTTTTGCATCTAAGGCAGGTCCTTGGCGCACTTCAGTTTGAAATAGATTTTTTATTGTATCATTTTCTTGAAGAAAAAAATCAAACAAGCAAAAACAGATATTAAGTCATAAAATTTGCTTCCTAAATGATAAGTATTTGTATGTATTTATCAGTTTTTGTATAATTGCAGAGAATTTAAATAAAATTCTTGTAACAGTGATCAGTGTAATTGGCTTTCTTATGCTGCATGTCTCCCTTAATAATATTAATGCAGATACTCATTATTGATTATCTTTATGCTATCTCCGCTATCATTAAATGATAGCAAATTATTTTGTATGTAAATTATAGCAAAAAATGATGTATTCAAAATAACTACATTTTGTTCATCTCGTATCATGAGAAATGTTGTCAAATTAGGTAAGTTTAAAAATAGAATCGACATTATCATATTGCTACATAGTTTATCAAAACACAGGTCAATTATGTTGTACAATATTTTAGTACAATGTTTGTTTCTGGCAAAACAATTTTTTAAACTTTTTTTTTTTTTTTTTTAGAAATTATTCAAGAAAACATTTTACTAGAAGTTAATGACAAGCTATAACAGCACAAACTTTAACACAATGCTGTCAATGGTTATGTAATATTATATGACAATTTGTTTTATACTTCGACTACCATTTGAAAAATTCTAAGCAAATGAAGCATGAAATATACACCTATATTTTTTATTTCAAAAGTTTACGAAAACAGCTTTTTGACACTGAATTAAATTATTGACGTTCCACATAAATGTGCCAAAAATGACCGATGCGTATTTTTGCCGTAAATAAAATTATTAGTTTATGATAACACGGACCAGCAACGGAAAGTAAATACTGCCTTCTGTTATCAGTGAGACGTTGTCAAAGCAATAATGGCCGCGGAAATTGTATGGCATACACGTTTTGCAAATCGGCGTTTTTGACACCGCGAGCAAAATAAAAATAAAAAAATTCAAACTGATGAAAAAATATTAAATATAAAATTGTTATATTCATCAAAATTACTAGTCATTCCTGCAACTTATCATGCAAAGCCACAGCTATCCTGTATCAAGTAAAGGATGGTCGTGACAAAGCGGAATGATCCATTCGTTTTCACATTTAACTCGATTAAAAATCACAACTTAAAATAGATGTAATGTTCAAGTAATATTAAACGTAATCTCTGTTTCAAAATTCGAATGACAACCTCGGCGTTTTTCTCAAATTACAATCACTGACTGACACCGCCTCAAACGACGCGCTGGAAATTCGAATGTCCCATTTTGAATTGCCGATTTTTGAAAATGTAGTGTGCGCCGAAAATTGAACCAGCCCCACTTTCTTTATCGTTCTTTGCTACATGCGTGAACAAATGTAGACCCGTTTCTCAGAAAGTAATTATTTAAATTTCAAAAATTGCAGATGTTCCATGCAAAAATTACTCGTACTTTAGAAAAATTGAACATAGCCTTATTTGAAGATCGGTTTTGGATGAACTCATTTCATTAAGAAAACAATTGCTTGTAAAGGCTGAAAAAATTGAATTTTTGCAATTCATGAAAAAATGAGAGATTTCAACAAAAAACCTGCACCATTCTCTTAAGTGTCCTTTACGCTATCCAAGTCAAATTTAATTTTTTAAAAAATTGGTGCATTTTAGGAGGGGGATTGTTTTAATTAAAATTGCATACATTTTGCGCGAAATTACACGAAAACAATTCATCTTTTCGAAAAATTGTACATGACCTTATTTCAAAATGTCTTTCAAGAACACTTTTTCTTGAAAAGGAAAAAATCTTTATCTTCAATACTAATTGCAAGAAGACGAAAAAAAAAAATTGTAATTTTCGAAAAATCAGGTACTTCAAGGAACATGAGACCTGCACCATTCTCTTCAGCGTTCTGCAAAACTTGATCAAAATATTATTTCAAGATTATTAAAGAGCAGTAAAACCTTGTCTCAAATTGCAATTTCTTTGAAACATTTGGAGACTTTTAAGAAAATGGCGCTTAAGCGTAAATGCGAAATTTGAAGCTCTTTTTCGCCAAAATTGTTTGGGTTTTCAAAATTTCATATTTAGTCATTTGAAGTATATTAACTCACAAATGCAATAGTGTTTACAAATTACTGGAAATGTGCATATTAATGGCGTGAGGGATATTTAAAAAAATAAAGTTGGCTATTTACAGTTAAAGTGGCATAGGTTTGATTTTTACGGTTAATTCTGAATATTCGAAAATTTCATAGGTACGGTTTTTTCAGTGTCTTCCTACAACTACAAAATTAAAGATAGAGTTTTCCTTCAAATAAAATTTATTCTCTGTAGTGAGTTCTTTCATTAAGGTCAGATACATTTTTTGAAAATTTTAGTTGTTTTCGCACAATATTGCGAGTAATATGTGCAATTTAAAAAATGACAAAAACAAATTTTTCTCAAAAACGCCTCCAATTTCTTTCTTTTAACTTTTGGTAAGGACAGTTAAATGCTAAATCTTCTCTATATAATACTTGTATGACATCGTCATATTGGCATATTCTTTTGTTTTTTCAAAAATAACAAATCGTTATTTTTTTTAATTGTCTCTAAACTGCTTGCATCAAGTGTCCCTACATTCATGATTACAACCATAATTTCAGATCTGAAAGACGCTAGATGTACCACGAGCGCCACTGTTCCACTCCCAAATTGAAGAGGTCCGTCGCCGCCATTAGGATGGCAAAAGCGATCAGCTGTTAACTGCGAATGAGCACGAGTGTGGTTTTTTCAAGTTGTTTAAGGATACGTATGCGGTGTGATGTTAATTTTAATTCATTCTGAGGAATTTTGAAAAGGTAAATTCTGTTGCACATTGATAAGTTACTGCACGACCATGTTTTTATGGATAAATAACGTAGTTAAACTTAACTGCCAGTGAGTAACGCCACAAAAATCCTGTGAGCCTTATCATAGTATTTTATTGATTTAAATTGGTATATATTATATTACAGTTATAATGGTACTTTCCTGTTGTGCGTATAATTAATTGTGGTATAGAATGTTACATTAATCAGCTTTTTATATTCTCCATAGTTTGAAGTGTAAATAGCAAGTCTAATGTTGACTTTCATTGCATCCTCTTTTTTATTATAAAATCGGGACTACACTTTATTTATTCTGCTCTAGATTCAAAACTGCCCATGTGATTACAATTTTACACAACTGTACAAATCATGCTCTTATTCTTTGGTTGTAATTAAAGCAAATTTTTGTAAATTAATCCATGCTCTTCCAAATAACGAAAAAAATAAAAGAATATTTCAAAAAAGCCCTAATTTTGATAAATAAAAAAGAGGAGAAAATATTGTTTGCGCACGTTTTCTTGAGTTCCAGAATCCCTTCCCGTCATTTTAACTATAAATAGTTGAAAGATGAGAAAAAAATTTAACAAAAATACATAAAAATAAATTTTAAAAATCCCAAGATTAGCAATATTGGAAAGTTATTTTCGTTTCTGAGTTACAGAAAACTTATTTGCATCGGTACATGAATTGCTAGTATGATTTTTCTGCATTGCTAACAAAATAGCAGCTCGCCCTTACCTCCACTCTTACCATTACAAGCTAAAGGAGAGTTCAACAAAACGTGCGCATAGCGAAGCTACATTTACGTCCAGAAGCAAAACAAGGGGCCATCTCAGTATTTGCTCAATGGATCAGGGAAACTGAACAAAAACTTGGTCGAGATGAGGGTCATTGACCCGGAAGCTGAAGTACATTATTTGTTACAATCATATTGTCTTTTAAAAAATTGTACCTCATGTTTCCAACCAAACATGAGGCCTTCACAGTTCTCTAAAATATCTATCAGACAGTCCACTTCCAAAATTTTATCAAAAACGATGGAGCCTTTTTTGAGAAAAAATTGTTTAAACAGAATTATAAATTGTTAATATTTCACGCAAAATTACGCGACAAATAATCAAATGTTCCAAAAATTGTACATTACGTTGTTTGAAAATGTATCTTCAAGGGACAGATTTTATTATGGTAAAAATCTCTATCTTTAATATTTTATTTGTAGGAAAACGCTTATATTTTTTGAACGTTTGCAATTTTCATAAAAACAGAGTTTTCAACGAAAATAAGACCAGCACCATTCTCTTAAACGTCCATTACAATATCCAACAAAAACATTTTATCAAAAACGAAGCTTCATGTAATACACCCCCCAAATTGAAATATTCGTTTCAAATTCAAGGAGCCGCGTCATCAGCCTGATTGATTGGGGAATATCAATTTTGAAGATAATCGGTTGAGCAGTTTGGCCGCTAGCGTTCATAAACAGACGGACGTTTTGCCGCTAATCGATTTTTCGGTATCAAGGACCCACAAACCATAGATTCTGGCTACACCACGTGTTATAGATTTTTTTTTTCAAAATTTACTATCTGAATTTGTCCACCTCTTCGTTGTCAGGGCGCTGTAATAATTTGTTTCTATCGAAAATTCGCCGTTTTTCGTACAGCATTTCATAATATTCTCTCTACTGCGGTAGCGGTAGCGAGACAGTAAAAAGAAATGAATTGACAATGAAAACAATTTGTATTAATTTTAATGTGTTATATATTAAAATTAATGATAAACTGAGAATTAATTGACGATGCTGACTGCACCTAACAATAGGATTGGGGACATTTTTTTTTGTCGAAGTTGTGAAAGTTCAGAACCCGGTTTATATTGAATGGAATAGGGCATCAAGGGGGTAATAGATGCCAATTGTTATCGGTTGGGCAAAGATTCCATGTAGGGTACCAAAACCCGTAGTAGCAGTTTGGTTGTGCACTGTTTTCATATGGGGGACACGACAGGAGACTACTTGCGAATGTATGTGTGTATATATTATTTATTAATATATATATATATATATATATATATAATATATATATATATATACAGAATCATTAACGATCTACGGGCATTCAACATCGTGTTTATCGATTTTTGAACATCGGAATCAGCGCGGCGCGCTTTGGAAGGACTGTACCTGAGCTTGCGCCTTTACATCCCTGCTATATTGAGGACGAGGGTCATTATGGCCTACCTGTCGGTACGACGCGCCGCTGTCGCTTTGTCGAGAAACCGCGCCCCAGCCGAGCATAGGACGGCGTGACTCTCCCCCCCCCCGCGACGCATTGGGATGCCGATGCAGTCCACTTGAAAGACAGATTTACGACCCAACGAACTTTGGGGCGCACGTTTAGCCCCCGTCGATCTAGGTCACGACTTTTTCACCGACACGCGGAGCGACTAGCCCGCGGCGCTAAACGACGGAAAATTTTCGGCTTTTACGAGGGATCGCGGGTCATTGGTCGAAGCTCCGACGCTCCGCTAAATTCGCTTTCATTCAATCTGGAGGAGTCTCACTGGAGAAATGGGAGAACACGAGCTTTCATGATGACGGGACAGAAGCTCCCAATTGATTCATTATAGAAATCTCGCGGAGGGAGGTTCGGCTCCGATTCAACTTAGAAATTTCGCGGAGGGAGGTTGAAGCTCCCAAAGCATTCACCGTAGAATTCCGCGAAGGGAGGTTGAGCTCCAACATTCATTTTAGAAATTTCGCGAATGGAGGTTGAGCTCCAGAATTCACTTACGAGAAGGAAGGTTCAACTCGAACAATTAACTTACGAGATTTTGCGAAAGAGACATAGTTTCCGGCAATGGGAATTATTCTCGCTGGCCGTGTGCTACACAAGCTCGTCATTGCCAGTCATCGGTGCACAGTAGCACTCTGTCACGTGCCATAGGCCGGGTCAGCCCGCCCTACGATAGTGGACCGTCCGCGATCTCTTAACTCGGGAGTTGGATGATTTCCAATTAGTCATCGCCGACGCGAGTCGCTTGGGTGCCTGACGGTCGGGGCTTCCATCCCTGGGTCCGGCCTGAGGAGCAAAAGGGAAGAGCGCGGCCGTGGTCTTGGCTGCAGCTGTCCGGGGCGACCCGCCCCTGCCCGTCGGTCAACAACACCACCAGCTGGGCGTATTCTACCACCACAACAACAACTATTACTCGCGCAACTTTTCTTTAACGATGACCTTGCTTCCCAATAAACTGTTGAAGGCAAAATCTGGCAGCGAACACTGATGACATTCCAAACACATCTTCACTGGCGCGAAACAGAAACTATTTTCTCTTGAAGACCAGAACTTCTGATAGTTTACAGTAATTGTCATTCAATAATTAGTGTCAATCCAGAGAACTTCCAGTAATTCTGTATAGAATTGCGCGTCCAAATGCAGCAGTTAAGGAGAGAAATATTGTATGTCGAAACCCATAATTAAATTTAAAACTGAAATTTATGTAATAATATTTTAACATTGAAAGAATTTATAAGCACAGCTGGGCTACGAAAGAAATATCGATAATAGCAGAGGAAGTAATCCATTCGTAATATCCATAAGATTGTTTGTAAATAGTGTGAAGATTTATTAATAGTAATATCAGTTGGAGTAGTAGATTCATCACAGAAGGAAGGAAGGAAGGAAGCATTGGCGTGAAAATTTCCAAACAAGTTCAACATATGAAGGACGCATGGGCGAGAATTTACTGCATCAATTTAATTGAATTCTAGAAGATACTATAGATGTGTTTGAATATTTCCTTCGTAATATGAGATTCAATCAATACACCATTGATGAAAATATATTTTCAATTATAGTAAACATTCATGTATTCATATATATATATATATATATATATATATATATATATATATATATATATATATAACATATATATTTCTTCACGAGAAAGAAATGTATGAACACTACTAATAAGTGTCATTTTAAAATTCAACATCATCAAAATAGACGATAATCTCTCGAAATCGAAACCAATATTACAAACCAACGTATTCTGCAAAGAGACCCGCTAAGCGCCCTGCTATTCATATTCACGTCTTCAGAAATAATAGAAATAGCCGGAAGCAAATACTAAGGAGACAATACTTCCCCGTTCTTCCACGGAACCGATGGAAACAAGTTCCCACTAGCGCTCCTAGTGTCAGAACCTGGTTCTTCTTCGCCAAATAAAGACATTAATATGATTCTTACGGAAGAAATACATTTTTTTTAAATGTACCTAAAGAAATAAGACTCATTTTTACGTACTTTTTCTTTGACTTAATTATATTGCATGG
Organism: Gryllus bimaculatus; assembly: GCA_017312745.1. Lineage (NCBI taxonomy): Eukaryota > Metazoa > Arthropoda > Insecta > Orthoptera > Gryllidae > Gryllus > Gryllus bimaculatus. The sequence goes on from BOPP01000163.1 coordinate 270,376, forward strand.
CTCAAATAACGGAAAATAATAATGTACAAAAGAGATGTTTTATATATTCCAAGAATAAAATGGTTACAAATGCAATAATTTCCTTGCCTTAACGCTTCTAGTGATACATTTAGTATTTTTTTATTTGCTTTATTCAAAAAGCACTGTATCATACTATTAGTACACTCCTCACATAGAATATTTTTGAATTGAACATTAATGATTTGCGTTAATTGTTTTTGACGTCAAGATTACTGTGACGTAAATAATTTAAAAAATCTCTATCGAAAACATACTTAGTCTTAGAAAACATACTAATAGCTAATTCATTTGGGTAGAAAAGAGTGGCATTCACGTACTGCTTAATCAGAAAATGCGAGTTTCTTAGTTTATGCTTTTCAACTACATTGGATAATCTATTTTTACGTGAAGAACGAACGCGAATTCTTTTGAATTTCATCATTAAAACAGCCAAAAACTTCACACATTTTTCCTGCCATTAGGAAGGATGTCAAGAACAGTATTGGAAAATAAGTTTTCCAGAAATTGACCAGAAAGATAATCAAATTAAAAGAAATCCAGCAGAAAACGAACACCGACAGAGCACTCAGCTTAGGCACCAGGTTCTGCCACTAGATAAAGCTGGCATCAGTGTTTCTCGATATATCGCGAAGTGTCATGTATTGTCTCTGTAGTATTTGCGCCAAGAATAGAAGTAAAATCCTGCGCATTCGCTGACGTCAAAGTAATAGGGACACCATATAGAGAACCTCTAGGAAGCCATATATAATATCGCAAGGGGGTGCAAAAACCACAACTTCAAAATTAACAAGTAGAAAACGAAAATTCTGGTCTTCAGAAAAGGTGGAAACATATCGCAAAAAGAAGAAATAACAATAGAAGAGTGACTCACTACCGGAACTTATAGGAGTTACAATGCAGCCAACGGGCAAATACTTCACAAAACACATCACGGGAAAAAATCACGAGCCGCGTTGGCAATAAGTGATATAAAGCACAGATTTTGAAGGAAGTTTTTTCAAAATTGCAGCGCCTTGGGTGGAATCAGAACGATACGGGAATATTAATTTTGGAAAACATCGTACATATAGTTTAGGCGCTAGTAATGTTCACAGACGGACGGGCGTTATGCCATTTGATTTTTCGATATCAAGGACCCATAAAACAGAGATTTGGACAGCATCACGTATTAGAGGATTTTTTACCCCTTAATTTAGCAACTGGATTTATCTATATTTTCGTTATCAGGCCCGGCAATTATTTTTTTCTGCCGAAAATCCACCGTTTTTTCGCCCAGCACTACATAAGTTTTCCTATACTACGTATATTACTCCGTATATACGTATGTGTACGGGAAAGCAAAAACTACCTGTCGGGAGACATTGTTGACATGAAGACATTGTCGTCCAACCGAGAGCTTCAATACCAAAAATAAAAAAAGTCGTAACAAAGCTTCCGATTAGATGACGGTGTTCCCCTTTCCTTCCAGCTCGTGACGTTAAAGAGAGTATAAGAATAGTATATAATTTAAAGTAGAGTATATACACTAGCCACTGTTCTGTGCACTAGTCTTTCAGCAGCTTCTTCTCAGGCACGTTTTCTTGTGCCTTTATTTCGTATGCCAAACGTCGACATATCAGGGAGCTTCAGTATTCTCACTTGACATTTGAAACGAAACGCGGGAATCTCCGGTCCTTTATCTTCTCCCTATCAGTCGAAAAGAAGATTTGAAGACGCGTTTCGGACAAAAAGTACTATTTCTGACTGGATCCCTTAATTGTTCTGTGGTTCTGACCAGCATTCCGTGCTGATACCTTACATTCACAACAGCCAGAACACAGTTCCCTGTGCTCCTGTCGTGCTCTATGGCGCCTACACAAGTAAATATATTTGGTATTACACAGGTATTCCAAACTAACATTTTACTTTTTCAGATAATTCTTTTACGTGTATTTTCGATCACTGTAAGCAAAATCGAAGATGTTCGACGTTGCTTTTTGTTGGTTTTTTTGTATTGTCTTATTTTTGTATGGTCTGAAACTTGTGTAACAGGAGAAATCAGTCATCTTCGTGAGTTACTGGAAACGGCTTAATGAAAACCAATTGAAGCTTTTAGGAAACTTACAGGCAGTAGAGTTCTTTATTTAATAAATTTGTCTATCAAAAAAATTAGTTAATTTTATAAATTTTTGTTATATTTTGTTTTATAAGGTTTTCTGGAACAATGTTATTTATTATTCTATACATAAAACTAGCCACATTTCTGTTATTTGTTAAATGTATTAACATTACAAATGTAATGATGGAAGAATAAAAACTCGCAACTATTCTTCTGCAATTAAGTAGCAGAAGCTTTGAGAGTGCAAAAGACTGTTTCCTTGAGTCAGCATGCAGTGCTCCTATTTTATCTTCAGCGCTTTTGTAAGTATCTAAGGCCTGCCCATCGGAAGGTTAATGTTAAAACAGTCTGCATTGAAGACGAGTAACATGCAGATGTTGAAGGCAAGTAAGAGATGTATTTAGATGTAACTAATTGCATCAGTGGAGAGTGAATGTTCCAGGCATTATTAGAGTTAGGGATATTAATGCATTTATGAAGTTTAGTGAAATACCATATGCATTTACTTGAGATTCAGGTTTTTCCTTTTTTGGTACACTTCCATTTGAGGTTAGTTGAGAGTTTTTTAATATTTATTTTGTTATATATACAATTTCAATCATGTTTGACTAGAGTGATTATTATATATTGCATACTAACATAACAAATAGTAAAGTAAATAAAATTAAGAATAATAACAATTCTAATGTTGATAAGGTCTTGTGCATTTTGATTAAACTTAATAGTAATGTACTAATGCCATTGCAGTAACTGAATAATCCTTAAGAGTCAACAGTGGACCCCAGAATAAATTTTAAAATAATTGAAGGAAAAATGTGTGTATTTGAGAACAAATGGTTCATTTATTTCGCAATATATTATAGGATTTCTATAATTCTGTATTAAAATGTTCAGAATTTGATACTACACAGATACTAAAATAAGGTTGCAGTGTGTTTATGGGCAGACGTGACTGTAAGAGGACAGCGGATTTTCTGGAAAGTGATTAATGGTAACAAGTGTTTTGTAAAAGTGAAAATAACGATGAAACTGTGAATCTTCTGTAAATAAAGGCAGGGACGGATTTAAGTAGTGCGGGGCCCCAAGCACAAAATTGTGTCCTCCCACCCCCAGCCTCGAAAAAATAGCTCCATCTTTATTAAATAAAAAATGTATTATAGTAAGCACAGTACGTTTCTAGTCAAGATACTAGTGAAACAGATAATTGTTTATAGAAATTTTTACTTGTGTTACATTTTTTTACATTAAATACATTTACATAATTTTTTTTCTGCCTCTTACTGCAGAAAATTGGTCGATGATGTCTTCAAAAACGAAGATTTCTCACCTTATCATGCTCCATGACTACTTGATTGACAATATTTCACATACAAAAAAATATGTATGCGTATTTTTCCGAACGCGGGGCCCTGGTGAATGGGGGCCTCCAAATTACTGCTTTGTTTTGCTTGTAGGTAAATCCAGCCCTGAATAAAAGTAGTCAAAAACCTACACCAGGGTCCTTCACTGACCCAATTGGTTGGTGTGCAACTGTCAAGAATGCAAACTCAATCAGTCGCAAGAGAAGGAATATGGTCACATTTTCTACTTTTACACATAGTCCTGTGCAGCTTGTGAAAATGGTTGTTGAAGGTTTTGCGTAGCCTTGTGTTATAAGTGTATGCGTGAGTTAAATTTTTTGAAGTGTGTTATTGTTAGGTAGATTGTTGTTAGCAAACATCAGGATTTCATTTCTGAATATCCAAAACAGTAGAAGTATGTTAGAGATATTTTCTTTTTATGTTGGAATCTATTGTATTTGTGTTATTGCCCAGATGATTCTCTTTTGTGTTTCAATGGTTTGCTTTGACTCTGGTACTTGGCACGAGATTATTATTATTATTATTATTATTATTATTATTATTATTATTATTATTATTATTATAATACATTTGTGAAGTACTCGGGACTGTTGCAATGGTGTTCGTCATTGTTATTATTACTAGGGTTAACCCTTTAAAAAGGATGGGATGACATCAAACTCCAATTAATAATTTGTCAAGAATACTAAAACACAATTTAATTTCTTTAATTCTAAATACAATTTTTTTTAAATTTCTAAATTTACTTTTATAATAATGTCTTTATTTCTGGTGCGGCTCAGGTCGTAACACCTGCTCTTCTGGCTAACCACCTTCTGCCTAACCACAGAATTGTATCAGAAGGGTCCAGATTCTTGGGGATCCATCTTTTTCCTCACTTTTTCACAACATTATTTTAATTCGCTTATCCATTTCAGTCATATCTTAGCCTAATGCTTGAATCCTACAGATCCTTAAAAGTGCCTAAAATGAGTTATGATCATAGCCCAGAAGTTTGCCAGAGTGCCTTTTATTATTGTAACACTTCTATGACTTTTAACTATAGGAATCGTGTACTTGCACTTTTGATGAGTTTTAGTAATTTTAATCACACAGTTGAATCTTGCAATTGTGCGACGGAAGCCAAAGTACTATTGACCACTTCCCTTAGTGTAAGAAATATGCACGAGCTACGTCCATGGTAGGCACTAATTATTACTTTTCCTTCATTGGCATCATTAAAAGAAGGCTGTGGGTCTTGTATATATTGTTAAAATATATTGAGTTTGTGAAGGGAAACTATTTTCAAATGGTGCTTTTTAGTTTGGTTGAATCAAGAATTTTAGATTTTTGTCAAGTTTGTTTAGTAATTGACATTTTTTACATGTGAATTTCCACTTTCAGCCATAACTTACAATGGAAAAAATCTTGCATTCTCTAGCGAACAACCCCATGAGTGGTCGTGCATCGAACTGACCATTCATGAGGAGGTTCGCCGGTGAGGTAAGCTGAGACATCATGGGAGCAGTCTTTCATAGTGCCTTATGTGGGAGTTTGAACAATTGATTAGTCAATGGAAGATACTTTTTCAAGATGAAATGGACAAGTTTATTAAAAATTGTGATCTATTAGTTTGTGTAATTGTAATATACACATTTGAATATGAGTAATTTTCAAAATGGAACTTGTGTGGTAAAAATATTTTAATAATAACTATATTTATGTGTGGAAAATATGTTGGCATTGTGATTACTTATTGTATGTATTACATGAATCCAGAGGTCCTTTAATTACAAAAAAATCAACAGGTTGGCAGGGAAGATATTGATGGGGTAATTACACTGTTTTTATTATTGATTTGTTTCTGTAATGTGATAGCATAGATTATAATACATATTGCAACATGTTATATTTAAAAATATTATTAAATTAATCTTGATTAGGAAGCAATTCATATATTCAGTTTTGACCTGAAAGAAAGGTATTATTTATCCTTAATTATGATTAATTATTTATAAATATTTTAAGGGGGCTCTAAAAAGGAGAACTTGTTTGGTACATGCAAGGTTCAAGATTTAGGAAATAAGCTTACAGATATTTTAAATGAGTTAAAGAAATTAAATTATTGTTACTGAAACAAGAACATGAAATATAAATTAAGGTTTAATATTGTAACGAGTTGAAATTTGGCATTATATTTCATTCACATTTGACATCAAATCAATATGTAATGGAATAATATCTCAGGTTGACTATGTTTTGATGTCATGGAGACTGTCAACGTAAGAATACAGAGTGAATCAACTACCAAAGAGAAAATGAATGTTCTGCAGTGAGGATGTAAATGATTAATAGAGCACTTCATTCATAACTCGTGGAGAATTCTTATGTAAGAAAGACAATGTTATATTGTGGTATATTTAATTGAGGATGGTATTATGTAAAAGTAAATGGACTAGGAAATTTGGGAAAGTTGATATTGTGAAGTGTACGTTAGGAATTGGACCTCAAGGAAGGACTTTCGCTGTTTAAAAGGTAAAGAAAATAAACCTGGGTATCATTATTGAAAATTGTTATATTAACTGTTTTATTGTTACTTTCAGTTTTCAAAAAATATTGTGAAAAGTTTTTTGTTATTATTATGAATAAATGTTCTTTTCTTTTGAATTTGAAAGGGTTTTGATTTAATATTTCAGTTAGTTCCCATGTTAAAATCTATGGTGTATGCCATAGAATTATCGGCTCTAACAAATATTGTAATATGGATATTTTTATTTTCCCCCATTAAGTAAATTTATTAATGAGAAGTAAAAACAATCTCATGTGTGCAAGTATTGGATGGATTGTCATAGAATAAACAAACTAAAGGGCTATATCTGTTATTAAAGAAGTTAAAAAATAAAAATTATATTTTGATGACATAAATGAAAATATCAGTTCTATGAACTAAATGAAACTATTAGTCTTAGTCATGGGGGACATTCTAGACAAATTGTATTGTTAAGAGATTTGGATGCAAGGCAAGAAGAGACTTAGATTTTTTAAATTTTAAATGTTTTTTATAAGTAAAAAATCTACATAAATATACGTGGCATCAAGATGTATGAAGACTTATGTCAATAATTGATTGTATAGTGGTCAAATTAAAAAGAAAAATAACTTTCTCTATATTAAATGTATTACTTCATATATATGTTTGTAAATGAGAAATGAAAAATCATGTTAGTCTTTTGAGAGTTCATGGTTGAAAGTGAACCTTATTCGATAAATAGAACAACATTCGTCTCATTCTTCTCACGCCGTCGTGACTTTGCAACATGCGTAAAAAAAAATTAAAGAATATTGAGCCGTTTCTGAGTCAATTATTGTTCAAATTTAAAAAATGGGTCATGCGTAACCTGGTAGAAGTTTGAGGAACCCAAGGGGATCCCCACTGCTTCAGGGAATCCAAGCCAATGCATGCAATGGACAAGAGAAATGTCAGTCACGCGTTCATGCTATAGAAGCACAAAAAACGAGACAATGTGAGCCATGTGTCCAGCCAACTGAACTCTATCAGAAGAAACGTTTTTTCAGATACAGAGTTACATATTGTCAAGAGGGAAGTGAGACTAGAACTAACATATGAGGTAGTCTTGGTGCAGCACGTTAATGAAAATGAACGTGAACAAAGAGTACATGAGAACAAACAACACGTTGATTCCATCCCCCAACTTTATAACGAAAAGGCAGACAAATCTCTTAAAGATGTTTATGAGGTAACAAAGCTTCACTACCAAGGAATGTCATTAGATTGAAGACCAAAAATTCCAAACTTAAATGCAGCTATTTCTGAGATGTTAGCGAAATGAACTAAATGATTGCCCCCAAACATCTCGGAAGCTTCTTCACTTAAAGATGTAACCGATTGGTTCACTGTGCTGCAATTGCTACCTGTCAACACCTACGTTACAAAGCACGGTCGAGAAAAAGTACTTTTAGGATAGAAATGGATAAGAAGTCTTATGAAAGACAAAAGCCACCGGCATGTTTAAAAATAGAAAAAAATTGCCCAAGCTAGACGAGATATCTCGCATATGGCTGAGTTTTTCAGAGACAAAGGAGGGATTTCAAAGAAGATTCACGCTACTATTCGCTCAATTCTCAGAAGACTGAAGATAAAAAGAACACGAAAAGACCTGGAAAGTAGACTCAAGGTTGAAGATGAGAGATTCAGACAAAGAATAGTAGCTCTAGGGGCAAGAATAAGAAGGTGTAATAAATACATGCGACGCAAGAAAGAAAATTCCCTATTCTTTAACAACCAAAAAGGTTTTTATCTAGAGCCGAGAGGTACCAATGACAACATAAACCCTCCAATTGCTTCCGCCATGAACTTTTTGCCTCAGAGTTGGTTCACCCCAAAGGAATATTTTGATAAAGCATAATGGATACGACAGGAAGAAGAGGCTTGTCACAATATCTCAGAAATGAATGGAGTTGCGAATTCAACAGAATGTAAAATGATCTATAAAGGGAACCCACAATTGGAAAGCTCCAGGAGTAGGTGGAATACGTAATTTTTTGTGGAAATATCTGGCTTGCACTCATGGTATATTGGCGAGTCAATTTCAAACCATTTTACAAGGAGCATCTACGCTGCCAGATTTTTGTTCCTTAGGCGTGACATTCGTGTAACCGAAAGGTGGAAATGTGTCTTGCCCCGAGATTATAGACCTAATAAATGTCAACCTACAATTTAATAAAAATTCTCATCTCCATTATTGCCACCAAACTCGACGAACATCTGAATGAAAATGAGCTGCTTTTGCCAGAACAGGTTGGCTGTAGGAAAGGATCTCGAAGATGCAAAGAATTATTGACAATAGATAATATTGTATCCAAGCATGTGAAAAGAAAACACATAATTTTTCAGTGGGCTGGATTGATTTCCGGAAGGTATTTTATTCCATTTCGCATTCTTGATTGTTGCGAACCCTTCATCTCTACAAAGTTCACCCCACTGTCATTAAATGTATTTCATCATGCAAGAACAGCTGGCGAACAACACTGCATCTCTGAGAGGAAAATTGAGTTACCAGACACATTCTTTGCGAATTTGCAGTCATTTTCCAGGGCGATAGCCTAAGCCCCCTCTGGTTTTGCCTAGCTTTGAGCACTTCGAGTAGGATGCTGAATGCCTCAGGCTGTGGATATGCTTTGAAGAACCCCCATAAGATTATTTCCCACCAATTATATATGGATGATCTCCAGCTCTATGCTAAAGGGCCAGAACAACTTCGCAGCATGCTGACACTTGTTGAAAGTTTCATCAGCTGTTTCTATGGATCTTGATTTGGAGACGTGTGCTGTTCACGTTAAGAGAGGTCGCGAGAATACAGAGAATTAACCTCAAATGATGAAAGATTTAATAATAATAATAATTAATAATATTTACTGTGTCACATATATAATTACAATCGTGTATGACGAGTCAAATATGATATATTTAGAGTGAGTACAATCGCATTCATCTTCGTGGGAGCAGGGAGTGAAGTTACATTTACTTTTATTGTCCAGAAGAAAACCAAGGGGCCATCTCAACATTTGCTCAAAGGACCAGGGACAGTGGACAAAAAAAACTGATCAAAATGGGGTCATTTGGCCTAGAGAACATACTACAATACTTGTAATTATTTTTAGTAGCAAATAGTTGAACTTTTGACTTACTTCAATATAATTTAATATATTTTAACATTTCAAGATTTATACCGTTTCATTTTTTTAAATATCATTTTCTTGGTATAGTGATTTTACTGCAACTACTTATAATAATAATAACAGTACATGATCACAATTATGATAACAGCTACATATGATTTAAGAGTATAAGCATATTCCTTGATTAAATCTTGAAATGGGGAGGAGGCAGGTTATGGTCAGATTTTTTTACTATTTCTACACCTACTCCTACTGCAGCACTTGAAATCACATTGTACATGTTAATCATTGAGGTATATTCCTCCCTACGTCACATACAGTTTTTATTTATTTTTCTTGACTGAATAAATCTAAATATTTCTGAATGTTATAAAAAAGTATTTCCCAAAAAGTTTGAGTTTTTTCTTGAAATTGTACAAGCCTGTCGTGTTTCTCAGATGTATTGGTAATTTGTTGAAGAATTGTATACCTGAATACCTACCCTATATTTGAGCATTCAGAAACTTTTGAATGGCGATGAATATAAGTATCTGGGTCTCTAGCAGCTCCTAGGAACTGCAGATGAGAAAATAAGAAAACGAGAAAAGAAATATTCTCTCTCGTGTTACGAAAATCTGCAAGTACTGTATTAATTCGAGAAACAAATTCACAGGAATTAACACCTGGGCTCTCTTAGCATCGTCACATACATTTGGAGTCGTCAAGTGGCCTTGCAAGCTTTCAATAGAAAAGTTACAACACATCTATCAAAATATCAGATGCATCATCCTCGAAGTTCCACCGAAAGGCTATATCTTTCAAGACACCATGGAGGACGTGGACTGTTAAGTCTGCAATTATATGTGCCGCCAGCAAGAAAAACAGCTCAGAAATTATTTCATCAAAAATATATCCATGACGACTATCTGTGGACAATACCACGGCTATACACATCTTAAGCTGCTCCAAGAAGACCACAATCCAAATTTTCGAAAATCTGAGGACCGACTTGAGCTATAGATATCAAAGGAACTTCATGGCAGATTTGCTACAGCGCTTCGAAGTAGCTCCATCGACATGAGATCAACTGAACCGCTGGGCTTTTTGTCGAGACGGAAGGATTTGTGTTAGCCATTCAAGATCAGGTAGTAACTACTAACTACAGGCGATATATCGTGAAAGAGAGTATCAGTGACAAGTACTTTTTCCATTACCTTGTCTCTTCATATATGAATCAGTGTTTGTTTTTTTTTAAAAATGACTTACTTCAGAGCGGGAATATATTTTCAGCAAACCCCGTTGTCTATAACTACAACACTCGACGTAGTAATCATATTCATCAGGTGACAGTATCAACAGCTCACTACAAAAAATTCACATATAATACATGTACATTATTTTACAATACCAGATGACATTAAACGAATTCGATACAAAAGTTCCAGCCCCAAGTAAAATTGTTTCTGCTGCACAACTGTTTCTATGCAATTAGAGACTATCCGAGCATCCAAAAGGAAAGTATTTTATACCATTTGGATTGTATAATTGTGAAGAACCTGTAACGAATATTGTACTTCAGCTTCTGGGTCAATGACTCGCCTCTCGATTAGGTTTTCGTCCAGTTTCCCTGATCCTTGAGCAAATACTGAGATGGCCCCTTGTTTACTTCTAGACATAAATGTAACTTGAAATTAACTTCTCCCCATACCACGTCACAAACAGTTTTTAACGGTTTTTGACATAAATAAATCAAAGCCACCGAATCTATTCAACTCATTCATCTACAGTGGATGTTCTCGGCTGGCACAAACATATTCTTTACATCATAATAATCTGTCCAAAATCATCCACCAAGCTCTTATCAAAAGTTCGGAACTGATAAAGGAAAGCTTGCCTTATTAGAAATATCTACCTGTGCAAGTTCTGTGTAATGAGAACAAAAATCTTGTGGGATACTGCCATTGTTACAGATAAAACAGTGGAAGCAAATAAGCCTGATATTATCGTATGTGACAAAACTACTCACAGGGCAATAATAATCGATATCGCAGTTCTGTTAAATCATAATTTGCAGAAAAGAAAAGAAAATATCAGCCACTCTCCATTGAACTGAAAAAATCTATATAAATTAATAAAGGTATATATTGTACTCGTTGATATATCAACTAATGGGCTTGATGCTGAAGATTGGAGGAATGTGAAAAAAGATGAATCGCACTTCAGAACCATGCAGAAGGCGGTGTTGTTAGCAACCAACAATATTGTGCGTAAGGGTCTCTCTCTTGGAGAGGAACCTAAGTGCACTAGAACAAGAATTTCTCACTATACACCAATTTCTCAACTTGTATGTGTTGACGTTTTGACCTAGAGATATATGTGAAAACTCCGGACGGGATAGAAATTTTGTAAAAAATGCTATAATAATAATAATAATAATAATAATAATAATAATAATAATAATAATAATAATAATAATAATAATAATAGTAATAATTTAATGATTCTTACAGTTTTAATATGGTGAAAGAATTATTCATCTGTTAAAGTATAATGAACATTTCATTATCGCGGTATGAGCAATATTTCCATTTCAAGCATTTTCTCGTCACTTATCTCAGAGACATGTGCCCGCTTGCCCCTCTCAGGGTAGACACGCCCGCGCGCTGCCTTGATTTGCAACGTATTCAGGGAAAAGGCTCCGTAGTGAACGTAAAACAATAGCATGTTGTGTCCCTACTTGACGCATGCGCATTGTGCATAGGTCAACGAATTCACTTGCTGCCTGCCCGCACGGAATACTCCGATTTCCACTCACATGCAAGGCTAATAGCGTGCATTTATTTTTTTGTTGACGAGTTAACAAACATAGAAAGTTATAATTATTTCGATTTTTTTCATTTTATATTAGTGTGCTGAGGATTATTAGTGTTACTTGATTTTTTATATTTAAATCTAATTATACGTTAATGACAGATACAGCTAATCTATACAGACACCGTTTTCTCGTCTTCATGGTGTAGAAAAGGAGCAAGTTTAGGGCAATGATCAGCCTACTCCTGTGTTGAATACGGTTGTACATCGCGCTGGCAAGAAAACTCAAAACATTCACCCAAACAGGTAGTGAAGTTAAAGCTAAGCTTTACTGCTGCTCATATCTTTTATTGTCAATTTAGGAGACTACTTGGAAAATGTATATTTTGACGTGAAAAAATTATATAAAGCTGTACAAAACATGAAATGTCAAAAGGTGACGTATGATTCATTCAATTATGAGTATTGATTCAATTATGATAATTCATTCGATTATGATTAATTCAGTAAATCATAAACACCTGGGAAAAAATTGAATCCAATTTCTCAATTATTGTCAGAGCAAGTCTAACTCGTCACACTTTTTTAGAAGCTTGAAATCATGTCTGCGCGTGCTTCATAGAAATAATGCTTTGCAATATAATGATATAAGAGATACAACTGTTTTGAATAAATTGAATAAAAGTTACAACAAAAAAATGGATTCAGGTGGGGCATGGCTCCATGCTACCTTCCCGAGACCCGCCGCTGTTCAATGATCTGTTTTGCCTACCTTGAACATTTGTTCATGAGCGTCCACTATATCTCTGAGGCTCTGGGCCCCCTTTGTGCCCTGTCAAGCTCTCAATGTACAAGTGTTTTATTTATATGAGCAGGTGCGGATCCACGGGGAGGGAAATTTCTCCCCCTAAAATTGTTCAGAAAATTGTTCAGAAAATATTCATTTTAACTTGTCTCAATACTCGAGCCAAAATATTTTCGGACAATCATTAAAACGAATAAAATCGTATTGCGGCATAAGCCGAGAGTAGCTTGGGACAAAATCTGTAATACGATATTCGATCAAAACAATTTTTAATTTCCCCTCTCAAAATTTGTCTCTGGATCTGCACTTGACATATGGCAAATTTTATTAGTAAATTAATAAATCATACTTAGAGAAAAATGAAATTATTGCCCTAATGATACAATTAATAAATACTAATGGTAAATGATTTATAATAAAAACTTTGCACGTTTGCCAGATGCCCTCCAGAGCTTCTTTCTCAATAAATGTCTTAAAAAGTGCCCAAATTATAATGCTGAAAAAGAGGAAAGGCAGCAATTAAACATATTTACGAAAAGAAAATGTTTTATTACGCTCGACTCCACTTTCAAAACTTCCAGGAGGGGGCACGGCCCCTCTGGCACCCTTCTGTATGCACGCCTTTGGTCGTTTCGCATTAAAATATTTATACTTTCCACTATTTTAGAAATTTATGTTGTTCAAAATATTTCAATTTATTCTTTATAAACTGTGTATTAGGATGCGTCTTGAGTTGAGGCTGAATAATAAATTAAAAACAATGTAGATGTAAATTAAAAACCAAAACTATTGGCATTCTTCCACGGTTTATACTTCGATTTAAGTAGTGACATTTGATAGATATCAGCTGGAGGCAGATATCCAATCATAAGTTTGGTTACGACTTCATTTTCAAGTATTGCTGTTGTCGATTGGATAAGAATATCACAGCTGGCGATTCATCAGAAGTCATTTTCTTTAAATCGGAGTGCAAGAACTCCACCTTTTTGGCGAGGACCGAAATGTTGGCGACCCCTGAACTAGAATATTTTCACTTGCGAATGTTTAGAAGGAAAACAGCTGCCGATCGCCATGCGGAAAATTGTGCGTGGCGTGCGTGGCCGTGCGCGGCGAAATTAGAGCATTTTGTCTATTGAGGGAGATTAGTTTTAGTCACGCCGTCCTAGACAATTCCATTTGGGAGTGGGTGTTCGCTGTTTGTGTTGGAAGTTTCTTTTGTTTATAGAAAAAGGTTTGTATAGATTCTATGCAACTTCATGGTTTCGATCATGCATGAAGGTTAATGGTTATCTGTCTTGTATTAATAATATGAAATGTATGCGTCGAGTGAATTCAGGCGAGATTACGTATCTGCAGTGAGGTAGAATAGCTTAAGAGCTTTATAATGTATGAACTTAACTGAAGATAAATGTTTGTAAGTATTAATTGAGTTATGAGTTGAAATTATGATGCCAAGTATTTAACTGTCATGATATTTCCTGTGTTCTGATATTTGCATGTTTATGTTGTATTTAATCAAAGCAGCAGGGCTATTTAAAGCATTGATCTTATTTTGACCTCCAATTTTGTTGCATGCCCATGTATTAAAATTATATTCTTAATTCATATTTCCTTATTAAGTAGTAAGGATGTAAGTTAGTTAAAAGAAATCTGATGATATTTGGAGCAATCTTGGAGTGAGTAATGAACTGAAGGTAGTTGCATGAATTCTGAGATTTCAATATAATATGTTTGATCTTTGATTGCTCATAAAAAAGCATCTCTTGCAAAATATGGTGAAGGTTTAAGGATGTTACATGTAATCAGCAATATATTACAATGTATTGTACTGTGCACTACTAAACTGTATATTAGTCCATTTAACGAATTCATATCTGGTTGCAGCTTGTAATTTTTGAAGACAAATGCAACATATATTCATGGCATTGCCTTTCTGGATCAAAGAATCAAGACTGATGATGAGGTAAGAAAATTTTATTGAACATCATGTTGTAACCTAGAGAAATTAACTGTAAGCAAACTGTACTCGTGCTTCTTTGTTTGTGGGTTAAAACAAAGGAATATATTAATTACCTTTTTTTATTGCATTTGTGTTAGCTTGTAAAGGATGTTAACATGAAATAATATGGGAAATACGACTCGTAAGATCATTTTGCCATATTTATGTATCCGAATTGTGTATTTATACAATGACAGAATAACGTCCAAAAAGAAGGAATTTGAAGTTCACAAAACACATCAGTTTGAGAGAAATTATGTTAAGAAAAGAATAGGACATACATTTCGTTTGATGTTCTCTCTAATAGACTTCATGAAAGATAATGTGGTACTTAAGCTGCGGATTTTTAGGAACTGAAAACGGCAAAAATATGCAAGTAAACTGATCACATAAAATTTGAATATAGTTATTGAAATAGATGCTAACAATTTATTATAAAAAATAAAAGTACAATAAGAGAGAGAACAGTACAACAGGAGAGTTATTTATGAAAATAACACAATCTTATACATGATAATGGCAA
Source organism: Gryllus bimaculatus (assembly GCA_017312745.1). Lineage (NCBI taxonomy): Eukaryota > Metazoa > Arthropoda > Insecta > Orthoptera > Gryllidae > Gryllus > Gryllus bimaculatus. Next base: position 285,652 of record BOPP01000163.1, read on the forward strand.
TAGATAATTTAATATTCAAATTCACCAAAGTAAACTGATATATTTTGTCAGAAAGCAAGTTCTTAAAGTGGGAGAATGTCCATCACTCTAAGAATGTAAAAGTGGGGTTAAGTACAAACAAGCACATACTCATCTCAGGAGTCTCAACAACCCAAACAAAGTCCCATGATAACAGTAAATGCATACAAGCATTACTATTACCCTCACATCTTACTTCACTTTTTAAAATCAAAATACCCTTGCTCTGTTGTTCAAAATGTAACAGAATTATCAATAGTTGTATAGTATGTCTGCCCTCTGTTGGATAAGATTGGAAACAACTTGGACTTCCCGGTATACAAGACACACTCCTATTTACAAGAAGCATTTCAGTTGTCAATGTCAAATTGTTAAATTGATTTTTATTTTTATAAAAGGAATGGGAATTGTAATCTGTGAAAATCAATGATCTTTTCTTCACATCCCGACAGAAGTCTTTATGATATTTGTTTAGTACGTATGGAAAGACCAAGCCTTTTCATAAATTTACACCATGACATTGATGCAACAAAATTTTCCAAGATTATTTTCTTGTATTACTTTAAGTGTCTGTAATAATCAATTTTGTAGAAATACAAATTCCTGTTTTTGAGTGCACAAAAATTTGGTTTTCGTGTTGCTATATACTAAACATTTAAACAGTTACAAATATTTCCAATCCCTTGTATGAGACTCACCCTATTTTTTGACTAGTTACTGAAGTAACAAAAGTTTATCTTGTACACTGGCAAATATGATAATATATTTCAGTTATTAAATGAAACAAATATCTAAAGTTACTTAAACAAGAATGTTAAGGCAACCTAGTTATTTTCTAAATGGAAATATATTAGGGAAATGGGCATTCTCTGTAGAATTCGTATATAATACTCCTAATGTCTGAAAATTAATAAATAACCTAAAAGAATGCATTTTCTTTCAGAGGAATAGAGTTCTCGAGTATTTGTAGGTCAAAATGTAAAAAAATTAATATTTAAATGAAAATGTAGGCAAAAATATGCAGTTTACATGGTGATGGTGAATCTCTTTTTTTATGTTCTCCTTTCCTATTTGGAATTTGATAGTCATTTATAACATTAAGAGTTTGCGGGTATTATTTTGGAAATGTTGATCATGTGTAAGAGGCTTTCTTGTGGTTTTTTTCTGGGATTCAAATTTTGTCATATTTTGTCTCTTATAGTTTCTTGGTTCATTAGAATTATATCTAGTTTCTTGGAAAATTGTGTAATAGAAGCTTTGTGCGTAATGGATATTGCCTATTGTGTGACATCCAGAATGTCTACTCTACCAAGGGTGTGGTTCTTGACAAGGTTCACACATCACTGATCTGGAGGTCATTTTCATTTCAAAGAGTAGCTTTTATACTCCAGCTCAATCTCCAAATAGGCAATTAGATGGGGTTATATTCTGTGGAACTCAAGATCTTTCAGTAATCCTGATACATCACTGTTGTACTAGACACTAATTAGACTTATCCTCAAAATCAACAGAGATGTTTGGAACTCATGTTATGATAGTCAATAGATGATATTCTAGAGGGTGAGCATAGGTTTCTTAGAACTATGACTATCATATATAAATGTCAGGACTATCTATGATCATGATGACTATTATTCTTGAGAAGATGTGTTTGACATCCTTGCATAACTGATGGTGAATGATTTCACACAATTTGTTTCTACTTGCCTTCAAACTCATTTTTATGACTTATTTCCCTTTATCTGAATACCAATTCCTGTAACAAGTACTGTAATTTTTCTTCTAGATAATGACCTCCATGTTGGTCAGGTGTTCATCCAGTTTTCCTTGGTCCATTGAGCAAATGCTGAGATAGTCCCCTGCTTTGCTTATGGACATTAAATGTGGCTTCATTATCTGGACATGTTTTCTGGAGCTCTGTTTTGTTGTTAAAAATAATGTGACCAGAGTTTTGATATTTTGTTAGTAATAGCTCGTATCTATTGAATGTTGTTGTTGTTGTTGTTTGTTTTTTTTTTTTAAATCAAAGGTCACTAAAAACACACATTGCTACCTTTATTGATTATTCACCTATCGACCACTATATAAATATTGAAGTATAAGTATAGTAAAAAAGAGAGTGGACATTTTGGAGCTGTGCAGTGTGTGGTCTCTCCAAAGTGTGATACTTCAATTTATGCGTGGTTTTTGGCATAAATGAATACCAGGAAAATTTGTTATAAGAGAGGCCACCCAGATATATAATCCATTGTTTTGAAAGCCAGGTGTGATTGCGTAATTTTGTAGTGTAGAATTGATTTCATTGAACATGTTGATAAAATATAAAATCTCATCCAAGTTTGGATTTGTCACCAGAACATGTTGGGACTGAAATTGGAAAACAATATTAAGAACACTATTTCCATCTGGTTACTCCAGCACTTGTGTGCTTGTTCAGTTTGGTCCTAGGTTTTATAGAGTGCACATTAATTGAATTGTGAGGCTTTTCAAATAGTAACACCACATATATTCCAAAGGGCAGGTCATTGATTCTAATAAATCACCAACAAGCATTTAGTTTTAATGTTTTTATTATTAAATACAGAAAATACTTATAAATAACCTAATGAATCATAAAAATTTCCCATCTTCAGGTTTTGTAAGTTGGAACAATTGAGCTATGTTGGAACAAAAAGTAGGAGGATCAGAAAAGCAGAAAATTTTTAATTGTTTTTTCCTGCATAACTTATAGTATGTCAAAAAGTACTAACTTTTACAACAATAAATCATGAATTAGAAACTAATGTTGTTAAACTGTTTATTTTAGTATATGTTGTTGATTTTAACCCACTTCCTTGTGTAATAGAAACAATTTCATGTCTTGGTTCAAAAGTTATCTGGGAACAAATTTATATTCAGACAGCCTTATTACTTAGATTTCTTTATTACAGTGTGTATGTGTGTTTATTATAGTGACAATATTGACTCTTTAAAAGGCTATCTGTTATATTCTTACATGAATGTTATGCAGATCTATACCCAATCTTTGTTATGTACTACTTTCACTATTCATGATCTTTTTGTCCATAGGATGAAGGCAAAGATGTCTACAAACCTGTGAAACACAGTGATGATGAAGAAACTGTAATAATAAATGGTATAGTGAGTATTGACTTTCTGAAAATACTAATTCTGAGGCTTGGTAGTGTAATAGTTTCAACTGTTGAACCCAAGTTTGCGAGTTTGAATCCAGTTGACACTATGGATTTTTAAGAGAGAAAATTTCCTTCCTAAGCTTTGCTTCAGAAAAGAAGTGAAACAAGTTATCTCATGTTGAAGATTGTGATATTTATCTGGTGTAAATGATGCCTGTATGTTAAATTCAAAAATCTTTCATTGTCTCTGGAATTTCTCCTTTCAGTACTAGATGGTGATAATTTAGCAAACTCAATCTGTAATGGATGCTAGTACTGGAAAAGAAGTGAAACCAAATTTGTGGTTGTAAAAGAGATCATCAGGTATCTGATGTAATATACTTCTGCCATAAGAACTCTACAGAACTACTTTTTGCAAAGGCAATTTCTTATTTTTTTCTACATTCACCAGTGATTGAATTTATTGCTTTGAATGTCTTATGTTGTTTAGTTAAGTGACAAAAAAATGATTCGAAATTAGAACATGTATTGAAAGTATTACAAAGGAATAAATAATTATTTGCATTTGAATAATATTTGTAACTTTTCAGTTGGCTAGTAAATACATTATTTGCGTTAAATTATTAAACAGTACATATTTGTCTTCCTCTGATGTACATCTATTGAAGCCAAGGTCAAATTGTGTGGTTTTTGGTGAGAGTTCATATATTTCTAAACTCTCAAGGTGTTCACACTAGTAGTATGCATACACACACCTGTTTTTACAATTCCTAACTAGTTTTTTTATTTATGTATTGATTTACTGGCTTTTGAGTTGCATAGTTATCTAGAAAACCATTATTATGTAAAAGAGCACAGGGAATTTTAGTGCCTTTTCTGTAAATAGTTAAAATATATCAGATGTCCTGTTAAAAAAATTGAATTTGAAATTGAAAATTTAAGACTGAAAATTTATATTGATAATGTCATGATGGGCGATTGGGTAGAGACCGCATTATGTATGTTGTTTGATTTGTGCTTGCTTGTTAAGCCACTAACTTCGGTGGTATAGTGCATTACTTGAATCCACAATGGCGTCATCTTGTTCGACAAATAAAGCAACTGAGTGCGCAAGTCCAAGCCCTACGGAAACAACTTGTCCAGATGTTGCAGAAACAGCTGGAGGAAGTAAATGTAAGGAGGGTGCTGATGATGCAGGACCTTCTAAAGATGTGTGTGAGAGCAAAGCGTCTGTGTTTACAAGTCCTAATGAGGCAGTGAGTTCATACGGAATTGTGGAAGAAGGTGACTGTAATGAATTTAGTGATGACTGTGAAGACGTGTGTGAAGATTCTGACATTGAAAACAGTGTAGAAGAAATAGAGCAGTGTGAGAGGATGTCATGTGTAGATACAAAATTTGAAGAAAATGATAAGTTATCCCCAACAACCAGTATAAGTGCCATAAATTCAGGAAGTTGGTCTGGGAAACGGAAATTGGAAGTACAAAATGGGTTTCCAAGTAAGAAACCTTTCCCTGAGGAAAAGACTGCAATACATTGTTTGAAAAAAGAAACTAGCCTTAATCCACTTGAGAGGGAGAAAACCAAAATTCCAAGGAGTATTATTCCATCAAAAGATAATCCTCCACTGGAAATGACAGAATGGATACAACAGTTTCAGAGATGGTCAAATGCTGAGCGACTTCTTGCCATTGATCAGCTTATTGAAACGTGTGAGCCCACTCAAGTAAGACACATGATGCAAGTTATAGAACCACAGTTCCAGCGCGATTTCATTTCTCTACTGCCGAAGGAGTTGGCATTATACGTGTTATCTTTCTTGGAGCCACGAGACTTGTTGAGAGCTGCTCAGACTTGTAGAAATTGGCGATTTCTTGCAGAGGATAATTTGTTATGGAGAGAAAAATGTAGGGAAGCCGGTATAGAAGAAGTACGTGATAACAGAAGACGGCCTAGAGTTGCTTCGCTATGGAAGGCTGCGTTTATGAGACAACACACAATAGAAATGAACTGGAGAACGAAACCTGTGCGTCCCCCCAAAGTTCTTAAAGGCCATGATGACCATGTGATTACTTGTTTACAATTCTCAGGGAACCGTATTGTAAGTGGATCAGACGATAACACCCTGAAGGTTTGGTCTGCCACCACAGGCAAGTGTCTGCGTACATTAGTGGGACATACAGGAGGAGTTTGGTCTTCCCAAATGTCAGGCACGATAATAATTAGTGGAAGCACAGACAGAACGCTGAAAGTATGGAACGCTGATTCTGGTCAATGCATATACACATTGTATGGACACACTTCCACTGTGCGATGTATGCATCTTCATGGTAAAAAGGTTGTGAGTGGGTCACGAGATGCAACGTTGCGGGTTTGGAACATTGACAGCGGAGAATGCCTTCATGTTTTAATTGGGCACCTGGCGGCAGTTCGTTGTGTCCAATACGATGGCCGCTTAGTAGTAAGTGGTGCTTATGATTATATGGTGAAAGTGTGGAATCCAGATCGAGAGGAGTGTCTCCACACACTCCAGGGACACACAAACAGAGTGTATTCATTGCAGTTTGATGGAATTCATGTGGTTAGTGGATCTTTAGACACCAGTATTCGTGTCTGGGAAGTTGAAACAGGAGCATGCCGCCACACCCTGATGGGTCACCAGTCTCTCACTTCTGGAATGGAACTGAGGAATAACATTTTGGTATCAGGAAATGCAGATTCAACTGTGAAAGTTTGGGATATAGTAACTGGCCAGTGTCTTCAAACGCTTTCCGGCCCTAATAAACATCAATCTGCTGTTACTTGTTTGCAATTTAATAACAAGTTTGTGATCACATCATCTGATGATGGTACAGTAAAATTATGGGATGTTAGAACTGGAGACTTTATCCATAACCTTGTGGCATTAGAGAGTGGTGGCAGTGGGGGTGTGGTATGGCGTCTTCGAGCAAATGAAACTAAATTGGTTTGCGCTGTGGGGAGCAGAAACGGAACAGAAGAAACTAAACTACTTGTTTTAGATTTTGATGTGGATAACAAGTAGAAGTCCAGTATATATTTTTATGTTAAGGAGCTCATGAGACTGATATTCTGAGGATCGACAGAGTTAAAGCTTTTTCACCTCAGCTTATGTCCTAATGAATGACATTTAAGTGTATGTTTGGAATAAGATGAATAAAAAATAGAAAAAACTTCTGAAAGCATGTAAGTGCAAGTTTTCTTGTGACTTAATTTTGAATAAATATTGTCTTCACAATAGAACGTCAGCAAAATTGTTCAAAGAATAATAGCATATGCTAGACATACGATTCAAATATATTGCTCAGTGGTGCATCCAGAAGCGAGATCTGATAAATGGAGCTGACTGTGTCAGTTCCATTTATAATTGTGGAAGAGTTCATTGTTGAACTAATATATTACATTATATATGATTATGTTATGTCCAAATATTTTTTCTTGCAAGGTAAATCGAAGTTGACTTAAAAGGTATTTCAAATGTGAACAATGATAATTGAAGCAATGAAGTAAATGATGGGTCTAATGCCAAAAAAAAATGAAAAATTGAGTTTGTAAGTAAAAAGTTATTTGTGCCAACCCCAAAGCGGTGAAAAATTAGCCTAGCAACATAACATTTGGAACTGGTTAAAAAAATTGCACATAATGGGGTGAGAGCTACCTCACAAATCTGTTTTAAACACCTATCCTCAATTATGTCATATGTAAGATTTTGTCACTTGACCCAATGTTTACTTATATTCTTCAATTGCTTATGTAACCCCTTGTATGTTTACCTTAGTGTTTACTTGTAGGGGATATTATCAATAATAGTTCAATGTTATGGTCTATTTAGACAGGTGCAATAACATAACTGAATCTTGTCATATTGTGATTTTTACATCCTGTAAGAGTGAGTATGAAAAATTCAGGTATTGTTTTTGTGTGAACAAGTATTGTTTTTGTGTAAACCATTACTAAGTATAACTCATTAATGTTCAACTATTTCTGATGTAATGTCAGCTTGTGGCTGCCGCCAGAATTTTGGGTGTGTGACAATAAAAATAAATTTTAAAAAAATTTGACTTTTTTTCTTTCCCTCTGTAAAACTTGAAACCAATGTATCCTTGCCAAACTCTATCTGCCTTTGCCAACTTGCCTTGCCAAATATCTTTTAATAATGTCATGCATCAATGTCCCTCTCCACATCCACCTTGCTGAGGTGAGATGTCTTATCATTGAAATCTGAAGACATTTACTTGTTATATTATTTTATGCATTATTTTATACGTGACACCTGAATGTTTTTGCCCATTTTGTATTCAGTTCTATTTTATCTCTTAGCAAGAGAAGTGGTATGTATCCAGTCATTTTATCTTTCTTATGACCTGAAATAATTTTCCGATCTTTTCATTTGTTATTAAAAAATCTACTATTGATCTATTTCCATCGACTGTCCAAGTAAATTTTTTGAATTGGTGTGTGTCTGAAGAAAGTATCTCACTCTCAATGAGTTAAAATCGTGTAACATTTTTTAGTTTTGATTTTCAGCTGTATCTCTATTTCTTCCAGAAGTTTGTAATGAGCAATTCAATTCCAGCATTTACATCTCTTCCTTTTACCATGTAGTCATTTTTTATTTATGGAGTCGATGATGTTTTATAAGCTCACAGAGATGAATATAGACTGAAATCATCTTCTCTACCTTCTTCCGGGGCATACACAGATATAACACTTGGGTAACCCTTTAATATTTGAAATCAGCGTGTAACAATATTTGTGTACACCCAACTGTTAGGTAGAACAATCTTTCTTCTTTAGTATAATCATACTCATCTTTCTCTTTTTCACTTACAATGTAATGAAATTAATTCCTCTTTATGAAAATCATGATTCATTTTCTTTAACTAATAAGAATAAATCTTGAATTGAAAACTGAATTCAGATAATCATTCTTGATTATTATTTCTGCCAACATGTAATGAAATTAATTCCTCTTTATGAAAATCATAATTGATTTTCTTTAACTAATAATAATAAATCTTGAATTGAAAACTGAATTCAGATAATCATTCTTGATTATTATTTCTGCCAACATTATTTGAATATTTTATTGGCACCTTGTCCATCAATGCCAATGTCACTCTACTGGACCTCTCAAACTGTTGGAGCTGCTGCCTCTCCTTTCATAGTTCTCAACAACGTCTATGAATTTATCTGGATGGGAAATGGATTTCAATGAAATTTGAAATAATGCTCTAGATCAGTAGATGATCACTTAACGTCTCAGAAAAAAAGTAGTTGCCATGTGGTTGGTTGAAAAGGTTTTAATAGCAAACATAAAGCATAAATAATACTAAATACATAAAAGGCAGAGTTGTTAACTGCATTTGTGGTCACTGATTCCTAATTTTTTTTCTTATTTCACACGAGTCAGTCAGTCAAGCAACTAATGTAGCAACACCACTAGGAAGATTGATTTTAATGTTATACATGATAGTGTTACTTGAAAAAGAAACTGATGAAAGTGTTAGATATGATGACTTCTGTTTTGAAACTATAAAAGTTGGAGTAGGAAAATGTAAAGTGAGAATCAAACTAGAAAAAGGGCAGATGAGGTTGCCCAGAGGGCGCTGGCTCAGTTGGCGCCAGAAAGTATGGATCAGGAAAGGTACCCAACATTAACCGGCAAAGGCTTATTTGTACAGCTTTCGGTAGCCTGAACTGAATTTTAGTAATTTCATTTTTGTTTTTTAATTTATTTTTCCACAATATAACCACTAAATCAATGTTACTTCAAACAGTAAATAATAATGTATTGTCAATAATGTCATGAAACATGAAAACAAATAATTAAATTTCATACACATTTAACAAAAACTTACCTGCAATAACTTAGTTTAATTATTACTCAAATATTAAAGATAGAGATTTACGTTCCAAATTCTGTTTTCATTAAGAAAATTACTTACTTTTGGAAATATAAATTTGGTATTTCTTTATTATTCCAATTTTGGTTTTACTATTGCAGCAATTTTTAATGCAACACACTTGCGGCCTCAGTATTTTATTTTTTTAATGCCCTAGGACGCCTCATTTAAGAGTTATTTAACAGTTGTCATTTTTAAATTCCTGCTGAGTGTTGCGAGTTGCATTTGCGATGAATATTAGGGTTTTTTCTCGTGATTTTTTCCGCTATTTTTATAGTTATTCTGCTATTCGGGGCGGAGATTAATCCAACAAATCAGAGATAATTAAAATTCGTAATTCGTCCAGCCATAATATATCTTGCCACCACGATGTCTACAGGATTGTGGACTTCGTGCTTCTTGCGGAAACTGATGCTGCTGAAGCAAAAGGAGTCTAGGTATTTTTATTTTATATTTCAAGAAGCTGCCGATGTTTTTGATTCATACTCCCACCACTGGAGTTGAGAATCCTTCCCGCAGACTTCGTGAGCGCAGGTATTACTCGGGCAACTTTTCTTGAACGATGGGGATTGACGATTTCGGGTGGAGTGGGGGTATTAGTTACCAAGTCGGCCACTAGAGTATTTTAAGTAATGCCAACGTCTGTGAAATGAAAGTCAAAACTGCATCTTGTGCTTAACTTTTTCGGCAGTTTTAGGTGATTCCCTTGAAGGACCTGGACCTGACTCATCCATTTCTTTCGATATTGACAATAAATCTGAACAGGGTTTCTGCACTATGAAAGCAACTGGCTTTGACTAGCTTCTGTTTCGCGCCAACAAAGTTTTAATGCTTGGAAGGTTGTCAACAATGCCCGCTGCGAGCTTTTGCCTTATTGCAAAAGGGAGGGGGATCAAGGTCAACGTTCAAGAAAAGTTGCGCGAGTAATATACGCCGCGGCGAAGGTCTAGCGGCACCGAGCGGCATAACCTGGGCACTACTGAGGAAGATGCGAAATGACATGAGATTAGGGATGGGAAAAGTCGTTCTTGTATGTGAACCGCTCTTCATACGATCGATATTTAAAGTGAGCTAATTTAAAAGAACGAGATATTTCATTAATTTTGTGACGTAGACAGGGATACCATCATTGTGAGAAATACCGTCAACTCGGCGCAAAGCAAGCGTCTGTTCGCAGGAAGAAATGCTTTTCGGGGGATTCCGTCCACGGGGGAATTTATTGTTTCCTAGAAGGATTTTAGCCAGTATGCATTTTTGCTTAAATCGTCAATAATACATTTTCCCACAAAATATACAAGTATTGTTGGCGTTTAAAAGAAATGTCCTATGCACAATTGTTTTACTTTTGGACACCTTGTAAATATGCTGCTATTATGAAATATATCATGCCCCATTTTATATTTTTAGACGTGCATTTAGTCCCTTTTTCTAGAAATTGTACTAGTATTTAAGTCATACGACTACACTTAATAGGTAAGCTTAGAAGCATATTTTTATTAATTTAGGTATCTTAACATTACCTTGTCTCTTGGTATATGAGTCAGTGTTTTTTCTTAAAAATGACTTACTTATATATTTTCAGCAAATGCTGATATCTACAACTACAACACTCGACGTTGTAATCATATTTATCAGCTAACATAATCAACTGCTCACTACAAAAAAATCGCATACTATACATGTGCATTATTTTACACCTTATGCCAGATGAATTTAAAAAATTGAATCCGATACTTAAGTTAAAGTCACCAAATAAAATTATTCTACTGTACAACTGTTTCTATACAATTAGAGACTATACCTACTATTCAAAACAAAAGTAATATAAATTTTAACGACATTTAAAATCTTATTAACCATTTGGATTGTATAATTCTAAAGAACCTGTAACAAGTATTGTTCTTCAGCTTCTGGGTTAATGACCCCCATCTCGATCAGGTTTTTGTCAGACTTTCCTTGGTCCTTGAGCAAATGCTGAGATGACCCCTTGTTTTGCTTCTAGACATAAATGTAACTTCAAATTAACTTCTCCCTTCAGCACGTCACACACAGTTTTTAACTGTATCTGACGTAAATAAATAATAAGTTTTAAGCACAAGAGTAGTGTTTTAAACTTCTTGTGAACGTACAGTTATTTAAGAATTATCAGCTCTACTAACAGAGTCAACTTTATTCATCTCTCGTACTTCTTGCGGAAACTGATGCTGCTGAAGCAAAAGAAGTTTCAGCTTTCTTCCCCACTAGTTTATTTGGCGGAAATGGGTTAATTTTTATCCCTCCGATGGCGAAATTTTTCCAGAATGCAACTCTGGACGTAGGTGTTTTTTAACTGTTGAAGTTGAAATTTTTGCGGAACCGTAGGTTGAGGCCACAAAATCGACTGAGACCATAAAAAAAAACACACTTCGCCCACGAAATGTGAACATTTTTTTCTACAGCTGTATGAAAATTAAAATATAAAAATATATGGAAAAAGTCGTAATTTTAATTTTGCATTAAGGTGCTTAATATCTTGGAGAATAGCAGTAGCTTGTAGAGGGTTACTAAGGGATACTTAGTTAAATTTCCATGAATGAAGTACTGTTTTTCACGGTAACATGACAGTTGTCTTGGCAAACGTGTTTTTTAATTGATATAAAAAATAGCCCATTTCACATGCTGTTAACAATGCGCAATCAGCCTTTATTATAGAGTTGTATAATTACTTATTTGTGATACGAGTGGTAAATGTTGCATTTTATTTTGCTTCTTGGAAATGTTGCAACACGAAGCCGATGACCGGAGTGGATATGCACACTCCTACGAACAAAATAAAATCCCTAATGCCCACGGTGACCACATTGCAAAATTTTAGTCGCTAATCACCACAGTTGTTGATGCGACTGTAATAAACTAAAAAATATCACTTTTACCACGTGTGTCATACACTATTTTTTAGTCAGTATCTTTGATTTTAATTATATTTTAATTGAAACGTACGTATAAAACCCATATTGTATTAGGGTCAGCAGTAGCTATTGCGATAAGATAAAAGTACTTTGCTTTCATTGTTATATTCACATTTTTATCTGAATATAATGAATATTGTCTCGCTTTTAGCGCTCCATGCTTACCCTACTAGTAACTTTTTTTTGCAGGAGGGTGTATAAAAAGTATTTGTACTTGAATAATGAACACGGTACTTCAAACTGTGCAAAACCTCTGAATGACAATTCCGCAAAATAATAGAGAACATTTATCTTCGTATCATTTTATTTTTAAATATTTTGAATTACCCGCATAAATGTTGAATCTTATAATTAATACAAATAAAATATATTGAAAAAACGGTGATCTACTTAAATTGAATTAAAGTGAACGAGGAGCGGTGACTGGCGAGCTATGGGAGCCATTAGGGGTCTCTCAGGTGAATGATGACGAACGATGACCGGAGAGAAAGCTATCAGGTGGATGCAATGGAATTTTATCTAAATTTCCATTAATTCCTATTGGATTATTGGAATATTTTTGATGAAGAAATAATAGATGAATTATTGCGAATGCTGCTACAATAAATGGAATTATGAAATGAACCGAGTTAATGTAGCATTATTTGAACTAGGTGAACGACGACCGAAAACTAGGAACTAAGGGAACGACACCTGGAGAACAATAAACGGTGATCACAGTATATCTATAGATTAATCCATGGTATATCTTATACACAGTGACGGTGATCGATGGCACGGTGTAAGAAATATATCTTACACCATGTCGATGGTCAGCAAAATTCGAACGATGACAGATGAAAGGTCGTTCCTTCCTGATGAGGATGAGAAGATGATCCTTCTATATCGTACCATTCCTTTTCGGGAATAGTTCAATTGAGATAGTTCGTTCGCGATCGACACATCGCTACGTGAGATTTTCCATCGTGAAGACAGTCTGTGACGCGCCACGTTATAAAATCCGAAGTGTAGAGTACCGTCAAGACAGTAACCAGGACCATCTGACGACCATAACATCTTGGGCAGTGCATGTAAATTCTAGTGGAAACAATTTAAATATAAGACAGTGTCATGTTGACAGTTGACTGTTTTCAGTGCAACCAACAGTCAATCAGTCCAGAAGATTTTTTCACTGATATTTTTCTGAAGTATTGGGAAATAAAAACTTCTCTATTTACATTGGGACCCCTGTCAAGTTGAAGGTTTGCTTAAATGTGCTGCTTTAAATTGTGAGAATAGTAGTTGGTAAGTGGAACATACTATGCCCTATTGAGTAATTTATTAAAAGTTTGTATTAAAAAATGGAAACTGTTTTGTTTGGTTTATTATTGAATGAATTCAGTTTATTATCTAATTCATGTATGTGAGACTATATTTGTATGCACAGTGAATAAGTCTAATTTCCCTGCTTTACAGGGCACAACTTTTAACTTGTCAAACATCTGATGACAGTAATTCTATTGGCTTTGGAATGGTTAGAAGTCATTATTTGGAGATACATTTTACCCAATTTCATTGACTTGTTACAAAATACCAGTTTTACAGCACTGTGGTAACTTTAAAAGTTGTGCCCTGAAATGTAGGGATATTTGAAGTATCAACATATTCACTCTTCATGTAGATATTACTGTGATAGTGATATTTAAACGTAAGTTTAAAAAAATTATTTCACACTTAGATGTACATAAGAAGAAGAAAATTCATCACTTTTCATTAACATTGTATGTAGTGCAAGTTTCAAGTATTCTACGAGATATGCAGCATACTCTGCTACGAGTAGGAATATACTACAACCGTAATGACAACAATCTTAATTCAACATAATATTCAATGACAACATAATTGAATTAAGTAGTTAATAAATTAAATGGAAATTTACATGTTGAGGCAAACTAAATGAAAATGAATTTTAAAAAATTTTACAAATACAATGGAACAACAGCTCGTACAGAAATAAGCTGACATCACAGTAGCGTCTTAAATCGACTGCATTGGATCAAGAATGAACAGTTTTTATTATTTTAGATAATCATAATATTACAATAACATCATTGGAATTAACTTAATAATTGGTACATCGATGGAAAAGTTTTTTTTATGACAATCACCATGCAATAGTGACAGCCACAACACACAAATCACATTTTAATTACTAATTACTTTATTACCTTTTTAATCATGTCTTTTCATATAGGGAGAACTGTATGTTGGTTTTCATAGAGTTAAACAATTCATTCAACCATCTTGAAAAATTCAGAACCAATGTACATGATCCATTCACCACTGGCAACAATGTATATGAGGTTTCTTAGCTGCTTGGTTTCTGGCCTTTGCTAAGGTTCTATTCAGTTTATAATAATTCAACCACTGACCTGCTTTTTGTTGTAAGTTTTTTTGAAGATTTTTTGTATTAAGGGCAATCAGATGAGTAAATAGTTACATTAAGCTTTGAATAAAGCTTTATTTCATTATATTCAATTTAATTTATTTTATTTTATAATAAATGTTCCATAGTCACTTCATTCCATAAAACTTTTGTTTTATTTGATAAGTTATTAATTTTATTGCTTAATTTGTGAGTTTTAAATATTTTTAGTGCCTTTCTGTACAATTGTTTGAATTTATTATATAGTTCCTTGTAGGAGTTTTCTTCGGTCATCTTAACCTTTAACTGGAGCATGTGGGACCTGGGAACCCTTCATAATTTTGCCAGACTGATTTCTACGCAACTGAGACTCCCATGTAAATTCACTTCAGTATTTTGGCGTTGTGTAATTTTTTTTATATATACAATTCTTTGCAGGACATCAATTGCTCGTGAAATGTGTCTTAGGTCGATATGTTGTACCAGACAAACTGCAAACATTGCATAGACTGAACATCAACATTTTTTTGAAATTATAATTATAAAAATGTTCTCACTGTTCTCTATCCTGACAACCAACTATACACTCACAATAAATGTATGTATCAAAAACCCCCTTGAAACCAACATTATAAATAAAATCCGTACAAGGAACCAGCCAAACAATCCCCATCTAACAACATACATTTCTCGTATTATTTTTTATGAACATTTGATGATGTTCCCAATGTTCATACAGTTTTTACTTCGTTACCTAAATATAGTATTGTGTTCCACAATTCGTGCAATTACTTTTTTAATTTAAGGCTTTGTCATAAGAAAAAGAACGATAATAATAGTAGTAGTAGTAGTAGTAGTAGTAGTAGTAGTAGTAGTAGTAGTAGTAGTAGTAGTAGTAGTAGTAAGAAGAAGAATAACAATAAAAAGAAGAGGAAGAAGAACAGCAGCAACAACAACAGACTAATCATAAAATTACCCTTATCAAGTGGCAAGGCTCGGAATGTGAGGCTTGCTCTTCAATCTTCCCATCATATGTTATTTTTATTTTTAAGTTTCTAAATAACCCAGTCTCTGAATATTTCCCCCGAGTTGTTTCAATAAATTAAAGTACAAAAATTCATATTCTTGTATATTTCACCTCAGTTAAAACTAATTGTAAGTCAGGGTCCTCAGGACCCTGGTGAACCAGTTACGTAATAAGATCATGGTGCTCCAGTTAAGGGTTAAGCATCGTGTAGCAGTATTTTATATCATCATTGAGTTGCGAACCTGGTATTTATGTTCATTTTTACACGATTGCCTTATTACTAGACAAGTGGAATATAAATGTTTGTTGATTATGCTGTGAAATAAGTTGCATTTATAATTTGAGTTTTGTTCTGAATATACTCTAAACCAGCTCTCATTTTGTAGCATTTCATTTTAAAGAGTCAATTTACACATTCCGATGCCCCTAATATATGAGAGCCCAGCTTTTTCTAGTTTCTACATTTAAAATTATTCATTGATATTGTGCGTGCGTGCGTGTGTGTGTGTGTTCGGAGTGTGTGTGTGTGTTTCGGGAGTGTGTGTGTGTGTGTGTGTTCGGGAGTGTGTGTGTGTGTGTGTTCCGGGAGTGTGTGTGTGTGTGTGTGTGTTCGGGAGTGTGTGTGTGTGTGTGTGTGTTCGGGAGTGTGTGTGTGTGTGTTCGGGTGTGTGTGTGTGTGTTCGGGAGTGTGTGTATACACACACCGCTAGAGAACTGCAAATTTAGAGCTTCAGAGACAGTCGAACAGGCGTGAGAGACGTCTGCAGATTCAGGGAGAGAAAATGCCAATAGCTCTAGAAAAGATCGGTAGCGTCGAGCCTGATTACGAGACGATACAGCAAAGAGACTACTGAATAGAATGGTGAGAGTCTGCGCTACGAAACCTAGGGTTTCGGCTTCAGGGATAGTACAACTGCCAGAAGCAACTGCTCATTTCCCGTTCACAAGATAGAGCCAGGCAGACACTAACCGCAGAAAATATTAAGATGGCTATGGAGAGATACAACCACAAACATACTTCAAGTGCTACCTTTGAGACAATAGAAATGATTTGTAATTACTGTCAAGTTGAAACGATGTAATCGGAGTCTCCTGGAGTTCGTTGCGAAAATGGTAAAGTCAAATAAAAGATATCCAGGATAGGTGACACAGGGGCATCAACTGATGACACTTCAGTGCCCCTACACGGAGGTCCTAGGTTCGAGTCCCAACGGCAGGATTTTCGATTCTAGCTATCCTGTGATTTTCGCAAGTGTGCAGTTTGACAGGAATCAACTGTTGACAGTTTCATCCAATCGAGAGCTGGAACGTCGCCATAGTGACGACACTATGGTGATGTTCAAGCTCCTGATCGGATAAAACCGTCAACCGCTGATACCTGCCAGGGGCAGAGTTGCATAAATCGCAATATAGGGGGTAGGTCGAATTCAGTCGCTATATGAAGGAAAATTCTAGGGGCCAGCTGCTCTGATCAGTAGTTTTCCGTGTCCTCTCTTATCAAAACCAGACGAATGACGGAGCAGAACCCTAATAAGCAGACCATGGCCTGTGCGCAATCTTCCCTTTTCTTCCTTGTCCTATATTCACTCCTTACTTACACACTCTAACACTTAAATGCACTACACTACAGTACATGGAGGTAGACCGGGCAGGAGCTTAGAGCTTGTCTCGGCTGAGGCGATGCCTTGCTGGTGGAAGGTACCCAGTTGGGGAGCCCCCCCAACAGCTGACAGATCAGCGGCGGTTATCTCCATCCAGTGGGGGAAGATCACCGCCATCTTGCTAAGAAAGACATGCACTACACTTACGTGACTAATGAACTTTGCTGTTGACGCGCCCCAGAATCATCAATCAATCAAATAAATGCTTGTATGACGTACATATCTTGAAAATGTTAATCCACTAGTAGTAGCTTTTAAGTTTTAAAATATTTGATTATTTTATTTAGTTGGAGAAAGTCAAGTACCATGAGTTGATTTTTAATCAATATTTAAATAATGCACTAGAGATTTTAATTTTTTCTGTTATTTAAAAAATTGTTGACTTAAAAAACATTCACGAGGCTCAATGTCCCTTAATGATTTCCTCTATTGATTTATACTACGTATGAAGAGAAAGTATTGTAATGCTACTGTGAAATGTAATTTTTCAACAGAGAAACTCTTATAATATTTTCTCGTAAAATTAATATTCTCTGATTGATCTGACTGAAACCGAGACCCTGTGAATTTGAAACATATTTTGTTTGGGGGTGGGGCAAATGTTTGAATTAAATGTTTTCTCAGATAGAACAAAGTACACGAATAAAAATGGTCCAGGTCAAATTATCATTGCTCTCACAAAATTTGGAAAATTGCAAAAGTTAAAATTTTTTTCCCGCGCCTTGCTATAACTATAATTTTCTTCGAAGACTTTTTTCGTTCGTGAAATCTCTTCGTTAATTTTTTAAAATTATAAGATTTGTAAATAATATGTATATTTTTAAAATGTGAGTTGCCCCTGCTCAACATTCTTTTTAAAGAGGGAGAAAGGTTATTATGCAAATTGGGCTGTTTAGTATAAAAGTCATGCTCGTAGCATGCTAAACTTATACACACAATACAATTTTAATCCCAAATTGAGGAAAAATTTGGCAGAAACAATTTTGCACGTTCAAGTAGTATAATACTGCATGTAATAGAAGTAAGAACGCGCTGTTGTAACACCACTAAGTATGAAAAAAATGAATTTTTAACTCTTTACAGAAATGCTTATATATATATATATATATATATATATATATATATATATATATATATATATAATGTGTGTGTGTGTGTTTAATTTGTTAAATGTTTAATTTTGGTTCTGCTTAATGTTCATCCGATTGTGATATAACTTCGTCAACGTATTGCTTGCACTTGTGGGAAGAATGTAGGCAAAGTACGATGGAAATGTGCTGTGCATATGCCTGTACACATAGACGTGCGTTGATATTTTTATGGTGACTCAAGCGTTCCTGAACAGGGCTCTCTACACAACGGCACTCTATGCAACGCGCCGCACCGTGAAGTATGAGTAATAAGAGGGTGTTCATTGCATATTCTGCTCCTGCGATTGTGGAATTTCGCCCAGGAGAGACAGAGGTGGAGAGAGAAACAGAGAGACGGAGACACAGAGAGAAAGGGAGAGGGAAGGAAAGAAAGAAATGGAGGGGAGGACATCTGCCGGGTTCCGCTATACGAGTATTAATATGTAAAAAAAACAAGTTTTAATCGTATTTTATGTGCTGTCGTACCGTTCATTCCATTGCGATAAAACTTTGTGAAAGAACATAGGCTTAGTAAAATTATTGTAGCTCCTGTAGATAGCGCTTCAGTTAAATACAAAGATACTGCTAGATATAATATTTTTAAAACAATGTTATTTTAATGATTAAAAATAGAAATGTGAAGGCTAAAACTAAATATATTTAAACATACAGTTTAGTCCAAGAATAAATATCATTTCAAATTCAGGGGGAGATATGTTGTACTGTTGTTTGATGGGCGCTATTTATATACATTTTAAATGTCATTTGTTATAGGTGGTGCCCAGCCAGAAGCCGGAGAGTCGCCGAGGCCTAGCAGTGAAATCTCGTTAATTGCTTCGCCAAAAAATGCCTCCGAAACGTTCATCACTGAGTAGATCTACCAGCGCAGCACGTAGAAATAAGCGAATCAGAGCTTCTTTAACAAACGAGGAACGACAAGCGAGAAATGAAGCTGATCGTTTACGAATTGCGAATTCACGTGCATCAGAAACAGAAGACCAACATACAGCGCGGATTGAGAGAGAGCGTTTACGAGCCGCCCGATCGCGCGCATCAGAAACAGAAGAACAACATGCCGCGAGAATTGAAAAAGAGCGTTTACGAGCCGCCCGATCGCGTGCATCGGAAACGGAGAAACAACATGCCGCGAGAATTGAAAGAGAGCGTTTACGAGCCGCCCGATCGCGTGCATTAGAAACGGAAGAACAACATGCTGCGAGAATTGAAAGAGAGCGTTTACGAGCCGCCGATCGCGTGCATCAGAAACGGAAGAACATGCCGCGAGAAGTGAAAGAGAACGTTCTCGTGTCACCCGATCTCGACCAACAGTACATGTTGATTTGAATCTTGTTAGTTAATATTATATTATGTTAAGTATATAAATGTGCAAATTGGATGTTTTCCTTTGTTTTCAAATTGTAAATAAATAGTTAATGTTGATTACTTAATATGAACAAAATTTATCAGAGCTGTTTCATTCTTATTTTTTGTTAATTGTAGAAATTGAAGATGAAATTCTGAGAAGTTTTGGAGAGAGCAATAAAATAATTTGTCTCATTTGATTGTCTTCAGGTTAAAAAACTACCAGTTGTCAACACAGATGAGTGTTCTTGGAAAATTAATGTGAGTCAAATTTTGTTTTTGTTGTTGGTTGTTGTTTTGTTTTTTTCATCCTTTTACGTGAAAAATAAAGAAAATGAATTAAGGAAACAGATGTTTCACAGTTTTTTTTATAAAATGACTGTTAAATAAAACAAAATGGTGTCACAGTTGCCAAATGTTTTAATACCTAATTCAATAAATTCCAATTCACACCTAACTGACCATTTTTAAGTATGTGGACGGAAAAATAGTCCATAAAATATTATTATTATTATCATCATTATTATCATTATTATTATTAATAATATTATTATTCACGTAAGGGCCATTTCTGACCATGCAATATATTTCTCTGTCCGAGGCTCACTTGTATTCTATCCTGGAGAGATCAACGTGTGGAATTATGAGTATCAGCCTTTCAGCTGCATCCCATACTTGAGACAAAGTTGTTAGCCTTGAATATCAATTAGAGGGTGATAGGTTGTTATTGTTGTTATTATTATTATAATTATTAATATTATTATTTTATTAATATATGGACACTTGTTACATCACTTTTGACTGTTCAATTAACGCAAATTTTGAATTTAATAAAATGTGGTCATGGTTTAGTACATGAATTAATTATTTGTATCTGAGAATTTCGAACTCAACAATCACAGTTACGACTTTGTTTATGCCAGGGGTGTCCAACTAGCAATGGCTCAAGGGCAACAACTATATTAATTGTATGTTTGCAGGCCATATTTTCATTACTTGAACGATTCACTCATGACCCCATATTGACCTTGTCACATTGCAGCTCTGAAATGCGGGGAGGGGGGAATGGACCCATGCGTGATGTCAGGCTGTACCATAACGTAGTGAAACACAGGGTGTTAGGGATGATTTTGAAATTTTGAGTTTAGTACTAGCAAAAAAATCCTAGTCTAAACTCAACCTTTTATTATTATTATCATTTTTTTTATATTAAGAGGGTGTTGACTTCAACAGTGAGCATGCACTAGTCATACAATGCTCTCGCTTGAGATGGATACTCGGGTTTCTCATGTTTAACTAATAACACTTCACAGTCCACAAGAGGGTGCCAATTGGACAACTCTATATCTACTTTACATAAATTGATTTTTTTGTATATCCTTGTGTGAGGCTTGTTTTCTTATACAATGAATTGTAATCATTGATATTATATAGCGGTTGGGTTGGTCTGTTTTATTTTATTTGGTACATTTAAATTCAAATCATTCAATAATATACGGCTTGAAATAATACTGGTTATTAGTTTATAAATAAACTCCATATTATTTAATTCCCTCATCGTCTTCAACGATGGAATGTTTAAATAGTTGATATTTCTTTATAATTGTGATCTATGAATGGATCAGGTAGACTATAGCAGGAAGATATATTTTATTAAAAAAAAGATGCTTAACTGTTTCTAAATGTATGTTGAAGATAAGACTCCAGGTTGATGAGGCAAACATCTGTAATGATCTGATCAGATGTAAATACAATGATCTCAATGCTTTTCCTGAATTTAGTTCTCTACAAGACCCAAATTCTAACATTTGGATTCATTTATTATCTATTTTATCAATATGTTGTATATGTATCAATAAAGATAATGGATAACGATTTTTGTTATAATTTTCTCTCATTTTGCAGGAAGATTTACAAAGTCCTTCCACTGTGTTTGTGAAGACTGAATGGGAGTGTGAGATTGAAGAAGGATTTCAAGAAAATGAAGTGATGCAGGATGAAACAGAGGTAAGAATGAAAAGGTAATTATGTAATCAAATTGAGCATTGTTTGGAGATATTGGGCAGCATATTTATAAAGTGAAGAATAATATGCGATATATAATTCTTTTTTTAGTTAAACTTTATATCATTTCAGTAATACTGTGCAGATGATATATACAGCATAAAATCAAGCTAATAAGGGTAATTTTTGTTGTGCAGGACGAGTTAGAACCTCCAACTACTGTGTTTCTGAAGACTGAAACAATGTGTGATATTGAAGAAGCATTGCCAGAAGAAAATAATGAAGAAAGTTGGGAGGAAAAAGCATTTCATGGAAAGGAAGCAAGTCAGGATGCAGAGGAGGTACGAATAAAAGGGTGAATGTGTATGAGGAGCAACTAATTAAAATGCATGTTGACCACTGGTGGAAAACCCTCCAGTGGGCAATATGTGTTTTGATTAGTTGCTGCTCATATTGAAATTGAGGATGATTCTGAGATGCTCTGCAGCACACAGATGGTAGTGCAGAGACTGAGGATGTGTTTGAATTCTATGACTCTTCAAAATCCAAGACCCAACTCATAGTTTTGCCATCTTACTACAATTAAACTCTGAAATATTTATAGAAACTGTTTACTTTGTTATAGCTGTGTATGTATATAGTTTAGAGCAAGTTATGTAATGCTATGAAAAATCGTGGAGATTATAACAGAAATACATATTTTGGTTCCTTTAATACCAATATTGTGTTGTTTAAAAATGTTTGCGTGTTCCTCTGTGCCGGTCTGCTTTTCATGTGTGAACATCACTGGTGCCTAAACCATTCAAATATTTTTTTAACAAGAATATTCCCAGATTTATCTGCTTTCACTTGAGGTCCTGCAAATTTTAAACATATCTTAATATTTTTGTGGACATCTCTCATGAAATCCTGGAACATTTTCAAATTGATGAAGATGATCACAGTTTCAATTTTCACTGTTACCTCTGAATTTTTGAAAACATTTTCCCAAGTTTATGATCTTTTAGACATGCTCATACAAATACATTATTGAAGATGAAGATTCTTCTCTAAATGAAAACTGATCTTCAGATTTGTATCTTTAATTAATGTCAAGTACATTTTTTAAAATGAATAGTTTTTATATAAGCTTATATGGAATAGGAACAATAAAAAAAATGTCAACAAGATTATCTCAAAAATGGCTCAAATTTTTCTTTATACTTTTGTACATGTAGAGCTACAAGAACTGAAGCGTTACTTGACTACATATTTCAGATGACACATTGCTACACGTTTATAAATTGGAGTGATGAGACTTTGACCTTCGCGATTTACATTAAGCAACTTCGAGTCTCTGCAACATGTTATTTTCAATACATTTTTATGCCAAAATACTTCTCTGAATGCTCACTGCGCACTTGGACAGCCATCTTACTTTAACAAGCAGCCTCTGGCTAAGTCATGTATTAGGCCCATAAAAACTAGCGTGATCACTTCAACATACATATACTATAAACCTTTTGACTAATTCGTGAAAATTAATTCAGAGTTTAGCCAAACTATAATCATCAAGGCAGTGACAGATGTAAATATGTTTGTGTTCTGCAATGCATTTGTGGATATTGTAAATAGTTTTCTTTATGCAAAATTTTCTTTGAATCATTTCACAGGAGGTACTTGAGCCTCCAGAATCTGTATTCCTTGAGCCAACTGTGTATGATGATGAAAATTATGTATCTCCAACCTGTCACATTAGCGGTTGTCTCTGAAGGTACATCCCTGCAAAGAATAGCAATGGGTTCTAATTCTATTGATTCTGAGAATGTTGAGATGATTTCATTTGCTTAATGTTACAATGTAGTCAACAAATTATTGGTATTAGTTATATATAGCCGAACCCATGACAACGTTTTGCACTATGTAAATCAATAATTTAAAAGGTGAAAAAATTTAAAGTAGCTTTTAGAATAGGAAAATATGATTAACTAAAAGTTGTTTCATACAATCTTTGGAAACATTACAATATTGACTTATGTATTGGAAAAAAAAATCAAATGCAAGTGAATGAAGAACTTGTCCATGAAGTCCATTGTAGTTGTACAGCTTGAAACAGGTGATGCAAAACATCCTTTCCTTCACTCTTCCATCTCGTTTTCTCTTCATACTTTTCTTCATCCACCTCACTTTCATCGTTGTTTACTATCTTGTATATTCAGTGTAGAAGAAGTATTGTAATGTTGCAAAATATCTATTGATATTTTGACAGAAATTCCCTGTTTTAGAGGTAACTAGTAACAACAGTGTGCTTCTTAATCAATGTCCATTCCTGTGGAAGTGTGACTGCATTCCCGTTTCTTTGTGCACAAGACTAGTGCTAATCCGACCACAGGATTTTCTTTAAATTTGATTTTGTGCAAATGACATTTCAAATCCATCAAATTTTATATTAATATTGTAATTTTTAGAGGTAATTTGCTTGCAGCTCCTAGGATCCAGCGAAGTGGATCAGTCACGTCCTGACTGGAGATGTGGAAGGCTCTCGAGTGGTCCTTTCTTCATTTTCCATCCTTCAAAAATTCCATCAAAGTCACAAGTTATTTGTTGATGGCAAACTGCAACAATTGATAATTTAAAATTATAAGAAGTACACATTCAATCCTTTTTGAGAAAATTTAGAAAGTTTTGAGACTTTGTACAAAGTGCTCCCAAAAAATCAATATAACCATTTGAAACTTGCAGTGTCATCAAGTTCAGTCGTATCTATGAGGGAATATCAGTTTTGGAAAACAAATTTTGAATGGTTTGGGCTCCAGAGTTGACCAGAGGCATGTATTGCCATTAACCAAATTGAATGTATCAAGGACCCGGAAATGGATTCTGAGTACTCAGTGCTTCTAAGTAATTTGATGTTAATGACATTTTATGCTAATTTCACTTCGGTGATATTATATTTAGGAACAAGATTTATCAGAGACCAAAAATATTTCTTCAAAAAAATCGCCGATTTTTGCTGCAGCATTTCTTTATTATGTTCCTATGTAATAGGTGAAAAAAGAAATGTTAACAATAATTGAAAATGAAGAATTAAAGTTGATAGTGCAATGACAGTGGATGACTAACAAAGTAATTTCTGGCTTCTGAACAGCATGTAATCGATGATGTTGGATAAGCCATTGAAAGCTTGGCCAAGTGTTTCTAATTCTTTTATCTCCTATATTTTTAGTATTATGTTCCTCTTTTAGAGAAATAATTAATTTCACCCTTGTTTGGTATATTACAGGATTCCCATGCATCAACTAGTGGGAGTGAATTTCTTGCTTCAATGAGACAGAAAATTGCTGGTGCATTATCTGCGAGTAAGTAAAAAAACATGAAACTTAGGGAATAAGGTAAACATAAGCAGTGAGTTATTGCATAAAATGAGTGGTTACTTAGAGGGTCTGTATTTCACAGGCATTCCTTTAGAATGCAGAATGATTACTTACTTATATTATCTCAAAGTTTGGAGAGTGCTCCAGTAAAATCTGTGTAAGCCAGAATTGATGAAGGCAAAAAAGTTCAAAAAAATCCTGTTTTGGGAGGCTTCCATTTTATGCATTCCATTTCGTGAGCTTGTGATATTGAAAGATGGTGGTGACACTATAACAACGTGGGCTGTTTTTACTTAGAATGGTCTGGGTCCTCTGGTCCAACTGAACCGATCATTGACTTGAAATAGCTATGTTAGGCTACTTGGAGACCATTGGTATTGTGGTGAGTTTTCGTTGGCATTTACAATGAAATAATTATGATAAAATAATATAACAATATTGTTGGCAATGACGACTCATAACTATTTGATACTTGAAGATTATTTGTAGCAATTTACGGACTTTATGTTCCCAAACAAAGAGGGAATTTTAATGGATGACAATGCACCATGTCACGAGGCCACAATTCTTCACAATTGATTTTAAGAACATTTGGAGTATTTATGGATCATAATTAATGGGTGAGTTTGTGCATAGAATTCTCCACACCAGTAACACTTTTGCAATTAAGGATGGCTATAGAGGCAGGAGTGCTCAATATTTCTGCAGCAGACTTCCAACGACTTGTTGGGTCCATGCTACATCAAGTGCACTTTGCTGGGCAAAAGTATGTCCGGCACGATATTAGAACTTATCCCATGTATTTTGTCACCTCAGTGTAGTACCACGTATTTATGGAAGAAAACATTCTTCATTGACAACTTCTGTGTTTCTCGTGGTTCTATAAGTTTGATCTTTTCAACTACGGTTAGAGTTTTATTGTTTTTCAATCATTGTTAAACTCATAAAAACACACACCACCTCACTGCCTTCAGACATATTTCTTGCTGACTCTTACAACGCACAGCCCAGAGTACTAAAACCATACCTTCTCAAGGCCTTGAGCAATGCTCTTCTGGCCAAGAAGAATTTTGAACGTGGGGAAGGGTGAATAGAATCCATTTGCGTACACATCCCCAAACTCAGGGTCGGGAGGAAAGGACCCTGTGGCGTACGCCTTGAAAGACAAGCAAATTCCATGCTGACAGCGTAAGTCCCTCTCCTTCACTATGCAGCTGCCACAATTAAATTGCATGTTACAGAGATAGAGAATTTAAAATAGACTTGCAGATTCATTCATTTTATTGGGAATATTTCGCACCTTCCAATTGCATTGAATTAAAAAGAATTCCTTTTTATAAGATTGTTTTATCCTGTAGGATGTAAAAACCGTTGTTTCCGCATCAACAGTTTCTGTTTTTTGGCTGAGTAAAATGCTATTCAATGTGACGGGCTAGAGAAATTCCTGCGAAGGTAGGTTTCCGGCTTGCACAGGTTTCAGTTTTGTCAGATTTTATAGTATTTACTGCAGCCGTTTTGTGGTTGAGTAGCTACATTGGATATTTATCGTACAATGAGCCTCCATTTATTTTTGTTTATTGTCCACCTTGATGTGTGCGCTTTCAAGATATTTCTCTCTCTTTCTCTGCCATTCTCTCTCTCCATTTCTCTCTTGATCTCTCTCTCTCTTTTTCTTTCTCTTTCTTTCTCTCTGTCACTCTTTCTTTCTCTCTTCTCTCTTTGTTGAACGAATACTTGATTTATTGACGACTTAAATTGAAACGTTGGATTACTTTATTAAAATATTTTCACTTTCAGGATATAGAGACCATCAGGAAAGTCGGGAATTGTTGGAGAATTTCTAATTCCTTGGAAGAACGAAGAAAAAAGGAAACTATTTTTATTGTCTGTGATAACTATATTCAAAACAATAAAATAACATATTGAAATAATTGAGGGTCAGGGAAAATGGGCACATGAAAAAGCCATTCTGAAGTTTTCTGATGTTGGATTGATGCATATTACCATTTACTCTTAAAATTGTACTTTTGCTTTCTTGGTGCCATTCTTGCTCATGTACATGTTAATTTCAAAACACTTATGGATTGGATTCATTTGCACGTTTTCCACAGATTGCCTCAATTAATGTAAAACAAATTAATGCAGTATTGTCAATTGATTTGCGATAATTGATTATCACATTGAGTGTCAGTCTGAATGGGGTTTCATACGCTTTTATTATTAATGTCTGCTGTTTGTTTTTACAAATACATAAAAAACCGACAGAATTTAGCAGATGATTCTTTATCACTAATTGTTAGTTACATATGCAAGTAACTATTGTTATTAAATGAAAGAGTTGTTAACGTTTTGCCCAGTTGTGGCCTTCATACTGTCTTGATGTAAGTCGCAGCAATTGGCTAAAAAGTTGACAATGCCTTCATTTAATAACAATAGTTACTAGCAAATTAATTAACAATTAATGTTAAAAATTGTTTGCTAAATTTGGTCAGTTTCTTATAAATACTTAAATACTTTCATTAGATTAAAGATCGCCAGAACAGCAGATGGGAACCGCCTTCTAGGGGTGACTTCTCATCACAGTATCCTTTTCTCCAATGGTTGTGTTGTTTACCAAGTTACACTGCAATTGTGTAAATTCTCTATGATGAACTTGGAAACTTTCATGGGGAAAAACTACCTTCATCTAAGTTGGGTGTATTTTAGAAAATATATATTAATAATGTAGAATATGTATAATAATTGTTATAAAAAATGTGTTTCAGAATTTGTCTGTATTTACTTTTTTCTACCAACAAAAAGAAGGGAAGATCCAAAAAATGATCGAAGGGAAGGGAACATTTCCCTATTTAAGGAAATTGGAAAATCATAATTACAGTAGAGCCCCTCTAATCCGAATCCCATAAGTCCTAAAGTTCGGATAATCCGAACAGAATACGCGGTGGAGGAAAAAATAAACCAAAAACACGAGATTTGCATTGTTTTATGAACGAAAAAGCAACGTAAGTTATCCTATTCTGAATTCTATAGGAAGAATACCCGTTAACAGCAGCGACAGAAACTGCGCATCAACACTTCTAAGCAAAGTAGCATCTACAATTGCATTCGATCGGTTACGTACGGTACTTACTGTATTGTCGCAACATTGCCAATTCATGTCGCTTCGGTACGTTGTCATTTTCTCACAGCACGCGCTAGGTTGCACTGTGTCTGATAATCCTCTTGGTGTATTTATTTTATGAACGGCATATTTATTCGGATAATCCAAACAGACCACCCCGCCAATTAGTTCGGAATTCTGAGGTTCTACTGTATATATAGTACTTCATATTCACAAAACATAATTGTGATTTCGGCGTTTCCGACAGACTAGTCTTCATGTTCATGATACACAATTGCCTTCGAGCCCGCAATGTAAGGTTTTGTCGTTGTTGACATTTCGCGATTAGAAATTTTTTGAAATCGCCATTATTGTTAAATTGCCAATCGCCGCTATGAAGAAAAACATACAAAGGAATTGATAACTAAACTTAATTTATATTTGTTGGTTCTGATTTAAAAAGTTGAAAAATTTATATCGCATGGCGTTTTCTTGAAAAAAACAAAAAAGTTTTACTTGCATTTTTATGAACATTTAGCATAATTTTTTTCGGTATTGCATTTCTTCCCTCCCTCTCGGCCTAAACATCATTACACTGTGGTAAAACCCACAGAAAACCCCTCTGTGAGACTTCCCCATCCAATAGTGTCGAATCCTTTTCTCAGATCTGAATCGGCAGTCACCGTCGGCAAGCGTAGTCAGCAGTCATTTCACCTCAATTTTTCTGTCATGTACAGTGTCGTGCGTGTGCTGATAGAGTGACAAGTGGAAACTGCTTCACAGAAACAATTCTCACGGTTGCGTTTCGTGAAGTTTCGAGACGTAAAACTGAGCATGAGCATTACAACTTTATCTCGCGTATTTTGGCACGAATCTAGAAGACCTAGAGAATCCTGTATCCATAAGTTTGTGTGGGTCATGAACATTTGGACTTCCTGTTATCGGACCATGAAAAGTTCAGGTTAGAAACTGAGTTGGTACAACGAGCCACTGATTGGAATGGAGGCCCGAACGTGGCATGTACTGACATTTAGAACCATCTGATATCCCTGAAAACGATAGTCTCGTTGAAGAATCACCGCTACCCCATGAAATTTCTGTCAATAGTGAAAATCCATCTGGCTATGAATCACACCAAATAATCATGCGAAATCTGAGAAAAATTCACACATGAGCTCAATCAATTAGACGTTGTCAAAAGTGGAGAAGATTCCGTGAAGAGAATCGGTTGTTTAAAACAGAGGGGAAGATACAACACAATCTGACCAACACCGCCTAGATATATATAGGTGGTGTTGATCTGACTCGAAGACCGAAGAGCAATGCTGTCCTTGCAAAATATGACTTTGAAACATCTTGAGCAGGAATCTGGAAAAAAAGCTCCTAAAAGACGTATCGTGGCTCCAATCTGAAGTTGATGCTGCCGATATACTTCTGAGAACAGTCAAACATCTTCACGAATTCTCAAAAGAGGACCTCTTCCAAGCAATGAAGAACATGGAAAACTGGAAATCACCCGTTATTAATAAGATCCAGTATTATTGTATTAAGAAATTAACAGCATTACATTCTCATCTAGCAAAAGCTGTTAATACAATTTTAGAAAATCTACAAAATCTCCCGGAATGGGGCATTCGCGGCATCTCTTATCAGCTACCCAAAGCATGAGACAGTTCTTTGGCAGAGAACAACAGGCCAATCACGCGTCTGCCAGTAACGTACGCAGTTATACCTGCAGCCATAGTCAACAAAATGAACAGATACCTCGAGAAGAACCGTCTGTTGCCAGTTGAGCAGAAAGAATATCTTGAAGTTTCCTTCAGCTGTATGGAAATCTTGCTACTACATAAAGTTACCTCGAATGAGACAAGGAAACGAAAACTCACTTTAAGCATAGGTTGGATTGACTACCTAGGATAGGTTGGTAGGTTCTTTGAGCAAATGCTGAGATAGCCCCTTGTTTGCTCCTGAACAGTTATGTAAGTCCGCTCTTTCCACCCAAGGCATCATATTGACTCGTCATACACGATTGTAATTGTATATGTGACACAATAAATATTATTATTATTATTTCCAGAAAGCCTTTGATAGTGTACCATACGACTGGATTTTGGGGGTCTGGACGTGGGGATCTATCGATTTCAACCCAAACTTACTGAATTTGCAAAACTAGTATGAAGTCGCCCGGTCGAATATATGTTGAGTGACAATGAGAAAACTCACTTCTTAGGTTGAGAAGTCCCGAATACGGCGCAGGATTGTCTTCGTGCAAACCACACATACCCCTTAAGGCTAAATGTATTGACACTAATTCAATAGTAGTTCAGAGTCCACGTAGCGGCACCGAAATAAGCCAAAATTACTTTCCTAATAAAGTCTGAACAAGTCCGATTTTCAATCAGTAAACGGCATTTAATTTGTATTTATTATAGAATTTACGCTACGATGGCCGTTTCAAAAAATTGCAAAATGGAATTCCGAAATTTTTGTTTGGAATAGTTCTAGGTTTTTTTTTTTATTTTTAATGTGAGCTTTTAACGCGGGATTGTGAAGCGCTTCCTGAATCCAACGCCCTATCAATAGTTCAAATCGGATCAATAGGTCCGTCGAAAAGTGAAATTTGGTAAAATACAATACCCTCATGCCGCACCGCTGTCGCACGTGCGGGCACCGGCTCCTAGGGGCACGGAAGCATTTCGTAATTTCGGCTTGGGAGCGAGGCAGGCAAGCGGGCGGTTCTCTTGTGGCCCGGCTGGGATTCTTCAGATTATTCTCCCACTATTTTGCGCTTCACAACATTAGTTTTACTTTCTCGTATACCGTGGCCGAATTTAATTGCCCTGTAGAAATCAGAGAAAGAACCTCGTGCGCAGGAGGTATATAATATGCCTGATACGGACACGTCACATACAATTATGTAAATAATGTTTCATTACAGAATTTTGTTTAACTTAGTTTTAATTAATTTGAATTACTCAAAATTTTATTATATTTGTATTTAGAATTTTGGAAATTACAATTCCGTCATTTGGTGGAGGTGCAACCTGCAATCTTTTGAGGCATAAACCACCAATAATGACGTGAGATATTTCATTGCAAAGATTGGCCCTCAAGCTCCATGAAATAAAACCCAAGAAAATATATGTAACACAATAATTCCCGCTATTATTGTGACGCAAACTGGTGCCGAAACTCATTGGCTGAAGTCGGACACGATGCGTAATATCACACATACCTTTCCAGCATTGTCTGCTGTCATTCTTTAGAAACCGCAGATCACTTACATGCACTGTTAGCAACATTGCCGTACATTTAAATTGAAAATTCGTTGATGCATGGGATTTTATAACCTGATACTCAAGGTCTGTCTTCATGATCGAATATCTCACGGCAATTTGCATCTTTCTCGACCGAATCAAGGGGTGCGATGTGCCTAGCGGCTCGACTGAGAAAAAACGTGAAATGCCGTGAGATATTCCATCGTAGAAACAGGCCGTGACGCGCAACATTATATATTTGGGTTTTTATTTCTTGGCGCACAAACCTTGCCTTCATGATGGAATATCCAGGGAATATCTCACGGTATATCGAGTACTTAGATGTGGCGCTGTTGTCGCATGATCGCAACCGGATCGAGCGGTACTGGCGATCATGCGACATCTAGCGGCACGGCCGAGAAAAACTCGTAGTACCGAAATACCGTGAAATATTCCATCGTGAAGAAAAGGCGTCACTCGCCAAGAAAAAAAACACGTATAAATCGCGAAGCGTCGAGTATTGTCAGGACAGGACCTTAACAATATGGACAGAGCAGTTGGATTCCGGTATAAACAATGTAAATATAGGACAGTGTCATGTTGACAGTTGACTGACAGTTTTCAGTGCAACCAACAGCCAATCAGTCCAGAAGTTTTTGTTTTTTTTTCCACAGATATTTTTCTGAAATATTGGGAAATAAAAACTTATGTATTTACCTTGGGACCCCCTAAGTTGAAAGTTTGCTTAAATGTGCTTCTTTAAATTGCGAGAATAGTAGTTGGTAAGTGGTATGTACTTCTAACACACTATGCACAATTGAGTTATTTATTAAAAGTTTGGGTTCAAAAATTAAAACAGTTGTGTTTGTTTTATTATTTAATAAATTCGGTTCATTATCTAATTCATTCATCAGAGACTATATCTGTATGTACAGTGAATAAGTGGTTCAGTCTAATTTCCCTGTTTTTCAGAGTACAACTTTTAACTCACCAAACAGCTGATGACTGTAAATACATTGGCTTTGTAATGGTTAGAAATCATTATTTTGAGATACATTTTACCCAATGTCTTTGACTTATAACAAAATTCCAGTTTTACAGCGCTGTGGTAACTTCAAAAGTTGTGCCCTGAAATGTAGAGAAATTTGAATTCTCCACATATTCACTGTTAATGTAGATACTAGTGTGATAGTGATACTTAATCATAAGTTTTAAAAAATATATCAACACTTAGATTTACATGAGAAGAAGAAGACGAAAATTTATTACTTTTCGTTACCATTCTATGTAGTACAAATTCCAAGTATTCTATTAGAATTGATGCAATTTTTGCTATGAGTAGGAGCGTACTGACACTGTAATGACAACACTCTTAATTCAACGTAATATTCAATGACAACATAATTGAAATAAGAAGTGAATAAATCAAATGAAAAATATCTGTTGAGGCAAACTAAATGAAAACGTATTTAAAAAAATCTTACTAATACAACGGGACAAGAGCTTGTACAAACATTTTTGACATCACAGTAGCATCTTAAATGGACTGCATTGGGTCCAGAATAAATTTTTTTTTGTTATTTTAGATAATTATAATATTACAACAACATCAGTGGACTTCATACTTGGTAAATTGCTTGAAAAGTTGTATTTTTTATGGCAGCCACTATGCAATAGTGACAACCATGGCACACAAATGATATTTTAATTACAAATTAATTTTATTACCTTTTTAATAATGTCTTTTAATGTAGGGGGAACTGTATGTTGGTTTTCATAGAGCTAAACAATTCATTCATATTAAAGTAACCATTTTAATAACTCGGAATCAATGTACATGATCCATCCACCACTGTCAACAATAAATTTGATGTTGCTTAGCAGCTTGGTTTCGTACCTTAGCTAAGGTTCTATTCAGTTATAATAATTCAACCACTGACCTTTTTCTTGTACGTTTTTTTGAAGATTTTTTGGACTATGGACAATCAGATAAATAAATAGTTACATTAAGATTTGAATAGTTTTATTTAATATTATTCAATGTAATATATTTTATGCTATAATAAATGTTTTTTATTTATACTAGAACATATTATTGTTGAACGACTTTTAGTAAAAACAAAAACAACTTACCCTGTGTCTTTTGTAAAAAGTCACACAGTCATAAATTAGTATGATTATTGCTCTGTAACATTTATATATTGTGAACTGAAACTAATTTAAAGAGTGGTATACTTTTGAACAATCATTTTCCAGCATTATGAAAACTACCACATTCACACTTCCATTGTTCAAGAGCTCCTTAACAATTTCCCAACAGTGTATTATCACAAAAAGGAAAGAAAATAAATGGTGGTGGGGAGAGGAGACAATTAGCGAGAAGGACATACATAAAAATGGAAATACAATTAATGTTATTTTATAATTTTTAATATGATTGGTTAATATGCTTTCAATGTAGGTTTAGAAAAGGGAGGGGAACAACAGATGCAATTTTTATCATAGACCAAATTATCAAAAGAAGTTAATTGATTATGAGTAGAAGCAGATTTTCATGAAATGTCACTTTTTTCACTATAGAACAAAGATTTTTAGTATAGACATCAATTTTACGTTTTGACAAAAGAACATGAGATATTTTTATATGACATTCTATTGCGTTTTTCATCACTTTCCTCGAATAAGTCATCTTTAACATTTTTCTATCATTTTTAAAGCATATTATGGTAATTTCATTTATTTTTATATCATTTTAATAGTATTGGTTTCAAACAATTTTCGCCATTGTCAGTTTGGCTGGTTTCGGTGTAACTAAAATCAGAGATAAGGTAAAGAAAGTCCTGGTAAAGAACAGTCCAAAGCAAATGTCTGTGTTCACTACAACAAAAGGAAAGAGCCGTGATTACGTCAGTAATATAATCTAACAGCTTGCGTTGTTCATCTGAACTGGTTTTGTTCAAATTTTTAAATACTTTTTCTTTGCTTTTAGGGAATTTTAAAAACATTTTAAGAGCATTTTATTAATTATTTGGGGCGTTGTTTTAGGTTACCAAAATCTGCCCTCTAATTATGAGAAAGCATAATAAAAATAGATCCCAATTTGTTAAGGCAGTTATATTTTCTTGTTAAAACATGTTTTGCACTAATATTTAAAACACAAAAACACTTTATAACTTTATTTCATTACATTTAAATACTCTTCTTCATTTTGTTTTCACAGAACATTTTGATGACTTATTTTGCTCCCATCTACTGGTACATCATTATTATTTTTTAATATAACTAGATTATGTCCATTATTCTCTTTTTGAAAATCAATAACATTCTATTACTAAAACAATAAAAATATATTAAAATTAAGATCCATAGTTTTTGTCTTTGTAATTCCACAACTCCAAATTGTTCAAGTACATGTCATGTTCTTGAAGTTAACATGTAAATTGAGCTGAATGCAGGTGTTGTTCATGAAAAATAACTACTCATATTTATTATCAATAGTATTTTCAGTATAATTTGTAATATTCTTTATTGATTAATTCTACTATTACACGTTATACAATATTACTATTACACTTACTACATGTCTCATGACAACTGTCCTGTGTATGAAGTTTCAGAACAGTTCCATTGTACATGGTACCTTTCTCAATTCTACTTATTTTAACATGATATTACATCTTGTAGTTTGCATTATTGAATCTCATTTTTATATATATTTTTTTTATCTTGATACCACCCTTTTGTACAATTCAAGGATTCCATTGTAGCACCTTATAGACAGTTCTCGTCTCTCAGTTCATTTGTTTTATATTTTGATTTTAATTATGGTCAAGCATAGGTAAGCAAAAACAATTAAAACAAAAACAAACACTTTTTGTTGTAACATTTTGAATCTCTACCATATTATTGATTCTTGACTACTCAAAAGTATTTATCCCAAATTTAGGGATCACTCCTGGGATTCTAATGTTTTTATGGCACATACTCTCGCAATTTTATATAGCAGAAGAAGATGTCAGTTTAATTGGCAGGTACAATATACAAGAAAGTACAGTGCTCTTGTAACATGTTCATTTCAACTTGTTCATTTCTGTGATGAGATATATATTTCTATTCGGTTATAAGAACCTACTTCATAATTATTTTGTTCCATTTATGTTGAAATTTGTTTTTTATTGCATTTCATAATGTAACCTTTCATTGCTAAATGAAAGGGTTCCATTTGCTTATCTTTCAAAGCTGAGTTGTTGTTTTCTTTTACAGAAATAATTACTTAACAATGCCTCCGAAGAAACGTTATCATATTGGTCGGTATGATGCAAACGCTAAACGAACAAGACAAAAGCGTCAACTAGAAACTCCTGAGGAGAGAGATATAAGACGTAAAAAGGACCGCGAGAGAACTGCTAAATTTAGAGCTTCAGAGACAGTCGAACAGCGTGCGAGACGTCTGCAGATTCAGAGAGAGAGAACTGCCAATTACAGAGCTTTAAAAAAAGATCGACAGCGTCGGGCCCGACTACAGGACGAGAAAAAAAGAGCTGCAGAGATAGCACAGACAGCACAGAGACAAGTGGATAGAATGGTGAGATCCAGAGCTACGAAACCTTTAGTTTCAGCTTCATGGATAGTAAAACTGCTAGAGGCAACTGCTTTCTTGTTCACAGGATAGAGCCAGGCAGTCATAAACTGCACAAAATATTGACATGGCTATGGAAGGATTCAACTATGATTCACGTAATGACTTTTTACAGCCATCAAGTGTTTCCTTTGGGACAATTGAAATGAGTCTACCGTCAAGTTGAAACAATTTAATTGGAGTCTCGTGGATTTTGCTGTGTAATTGTGAAAGTCAAATAAATAATATCCAGGAGAGGTGACTCGGCATCAGCTGATGTTACTTCAGTGCCCCTAACCGGGAGGTCCTAGGTTCGAGTCCTAACAGCAGGATTTTTGACACTAGTTAGAGGGCTAGGTCGAATTACGTCACTGTCTGAAGGAAAATTCTAGTGGCCAGGCTCTCTAATCAGTAGTTTTCCATGAAAAGTGTCAGAAGTTTCTCTCTGATCAGTACCAGACGAATGATGAGCAGTTCCCTAATAAACAGACCATGGACTATTCAATCTTCCCCTTCCCTTCCTCGTCCTATCTTCACTCCTTACTTGCACAAACTAATACTTACATGCACTACACTACAATTCAAGGCGGCTACAATTCAAGCAAAACCAGTCAAGAGCTTAGAGTTTGTCCTGGCTGCGGCAGTGCTTTGCTGGTGGAATATATATGGTTGGGGAAAACCCCACTAGCTGGAGAGATAGGTCGGCACCGGTTTTCACCATCCAGTGGGGAAAGGTCACTGACACCTTACGAAGAAAGATACATACACTAGACACACGGGACTAATAACCTTGGCTATTGACACGCCTTGCAATCAAAAGACAATCAATCAAATAAATGCTTGTGCTAAGTATGTACTTTGGTAATGCTATAGTTCACTAGTAGTAGCTTACAAATTTCAAAATATTTGGTTATTGTATGTAATTGTACGAAGAAAAGTACCATGAGTTTAATTTTTAATCAATATTTAAATATTGGACCAGAAATGTTAATTTTTTTCCATTATTGCAAAAATTGTTGACTTAACAACCATATATTAAAATGAATGTCCTTTCATGATTTTCTCCTTTCTTTTATACTGTGTACTTACTATATGAAATGTAATTCTACTGCGAAATGTATTTTTTTTCGACAGAAAAACTTATACTCCATATCCCTGATGCAGAAATAGTAGATATTTTCTCATAAGATTAATGTTCTCCAATTGATCTGACTCAAACTGAGACCTTGTGAATTTGAAAGAAGTATTTTGATTGCGGGTGGGGATACTTTACATGAAGCTTTAATGACGTGGCAATTTTTTCTGAGTTAGAATAAAGTCCACAAATGAAATTGTGCATGTCAGTTTATTGTTGTTCTCTAAATTTTCAAAACCTGTGAAAGTTAAAATTTTTTTCAGTGTCTTGCAACAACTCTAAGTTTGAAGACACAGATTTTTTTTCCGTCATGAAATCTGTTCTTCAAATTTTTGAAATTTTGATATTTGTTAAGAATAATATATATTTTAAAAAAATATGAGTTGCACCTGAATTTTTATCACAAATTGACCAAATATTTGGCATATTAGAAGCAATTCTGCACGTTCAAGTGGTATAATAAGTGTAATAGAAGTAAGAATATGCTGTTGTAGCACCACTAATTATGAAAAGAATTAAATTTTTACTTCAATGATTATTTATCAGTTATTATACATCTATACGTAGGGCATACTTTATTATTTTACATTTTATTTTTTTCTACTCAAAAGTAGTCCATTACACACCAGTTGGTTCGTCCAGCTTTTCAACATAATCTTGTAACTGTATGAACGTTTGCCATTGATGTGTCAGTCTCTCCAGACCTACCTGCTATCCTTCTTTTGGAGTGCCGTGTACCCATGCCTTGACAGCCATATCCAGTTCTTCAAAATTCGCAAAACAGCGTCCACGCAGAGGTTCTAAGCAGGTGAAAATCACTTGTTGCCAAGTTGAGATGGGGTGTGTGACAGCACTATGAATCCCAATGGCAGCACTAGTCACTCAACTAGTGTGGGTGTGGGCAACGTCACGTTGCAGAAGCACAGCTTTGGCTCATTATCCTGGTCGATTATTTTCAATGGAACGGTGTAAGCGCTTAAGGGTTGCCACATACGCTGAACTGTTAATCATGGCCTTAAATTCCAGCCAGTCAATGAGGATCATGCTCTTTTTGCCCCTGGACACTGTCGCCATTCACATGCCAACTGATGGCACTGCTCAGCATTTCTTTGACAGTGGCCCCTATGCTTCCATTGCAAAATTGTTGTTTCGTTTGTGGCTCATGGTAATGGAGCCATGTCTTATCACCAGTCAGAAGCCTAGCCATGAAGTCGACTGGAACTTTATCATGGCATCGCAAAGATTCTCTGCACATGTCCACATGGCTCTGCTTTTGATCTGCAAAGAATCTAGGCACCCACCTAGATGACACCTATCCCAACTGTAAGTGGCTGTTCAAGATCCGCTGAAGGGTGGTTCAGCTAATTCTTTTGGCTGCCTCCATTTCCAAATGTGATGCATTTGTTTTCTTGGATGGCCTTTTCGACTTGGGCAATGTTGGCTGGTGTTGACATTGTCACATTCATTCTATCTTGTCCACTGTCCACTGATGTGCACCCTGTTTTCCAACCTTCCACCCAGTTGTAAACTGTTTTATGTGGCGGAGCATGTTCATCACAGACTGACGCCAAGCGCCGATGAATTTTTACAGTGGTCCCGCCTTCCTTTTCTTAGGAACCAAGTCATATAGCACTGTCCCTGATGGTTGCTTTCCATGTTGTCTGCTCCTACGCTGACAGTATTGTTATGAAATGGCTATGATGAATACATTCCTTTGCCCCTGTGCGTGTGTTGCTACATAACGGTTGCACACGATACTAGTTATACGTCATCATCTTCTGAAGTAAAATGTGAACCATATCTGGACATACAAAGAATAAAATGTAAAACCATACAGTATGCCCCTTGTATTATTATAAAAATTTGTTATAAATTAGTTAATATTGTGGAAAGTATATAAATGTGCAAATTTGAAGTTTTCCCTTGTTTCAAATTAAAAAAAATTAATGTTGATTACTTAAGATTTAACAAAATTTATCAGAGTTTTTTCAATTCTTATTTTGTGGTAATTGTGGAAATTGAAGATGCAATACTGAGAAGTTTTGAGATTGTAATAAAATAATTTTTCTTTTTTTTTTTTTTTTGTCTTCAGGTTAAAAAAGAACCAGTTGTCAACACAGATGAGTGTTCTGGGAAAATTAATGTGAGTCAAATATGTTTTCTGTGTGGTTAGTTTTATTTTCATAATTTTACATGAAAAATGATAAAAGGAACTAAAATTACTGAAGATTTGTTTTATATTTTTTTAAATAAAATGACTGAAACTATGGAAATATATATGTGTTATTTTTGAAATGGCGGTGGCAGTAGATATTGTTATGAAATGACCTACCAACTATTTCATATAATAGTACCACTTGGGGCCCACAGAATGCAAGTTGGACGATCCTGGTTTATGCCCATTATATTTAAGTTACATAAATTTTGGTTTGTTTCCTGCATATTCGTGAGAGGTTTGATTTCTGCAGAATAAAGAATTAAAATCATTTGATATAATATAATGTTGGGGTTTGTCTATTTTATTTGGAACATTGAAATTCAAATCATTGAGTAATAAAGGACTTGAAATAATACTGTTTATTAGTTTATGTAATAAACTCCATTTCATTTAATTCCCTCATTGACTTGAATGATGGAATGTTTAGAATAGTTGATATTTCTTTATAATTGTGGTCTATAAATGGTATCAGGTAAAATAAGATGAGAGATGTCATTCTAAACAGATTGTGCAGAACTTTTTAAATGTATGTTAAAGATCCTACTTCAAGTTGACGAGGCAAACTGTAATAGTCTGACCAGATGTAAATAAAACTATCTCAATGCTTTTACTGAATTTAGTTCTCTACAAGACCCAAAATCTAACATTTGGATTCATTTATTAACTATTTTATCAATATGTTCATTGAATGGAATTTTGCATTAAAAAATAACTTTAAATAGTACTGTTTCTTTTGATTTAAATTAAAAGATAATAGATAACGATTTTTGTTATAATTTTCTCTTGTTTTGCAGGAAGATTTACAAAGTCCTTCCACTGTGTTTGTGAAGACTGAATGGGAGTGTGAGATTGAAGAAGGATTTGAAGAAAAGGAAGTGACGCAGGATGAAACGGAGGTAAGAATGAAAAGGTAATTATGTATTCAAATTAAACGTTATTCAGAGACATTTAGCAGCATATTTATAACATGAAGAATAATATGCAATATATAATTCTTTTTTTAGTTAAACTTTATATCATTTTAGTTATACTTTGCAGATGATATATACGGCATGAAATCAAGCTAATAAGAGTAATTTTTGTTGTGCAGGACGAGTTAGAACCTCCAACTACTGTGTTTCTGAAGACTGAAACAATGTG
>BOPP01000163.1:326366-339865 GCA_017312745.1 Gryllus bimaculatus
AATTAAACTCTGAATTATTTATAGAAACTGTTTACTTTATTATAGTTGTGTATGTGTGTAGTTTAGAGCAAGTTGTGTAATGCTATGAAAAATCGTGGAGATTATAACAGAAATACATATTTTGGCTGCTTTAATACCAATATTGTGTGGTTTAAAAATGGTTGTGTCTCCATCTGTGCCTGTCTGCTTTTCATGTTTGAACATCACTGGTGCCTTAACCATTCAAATATCTTATCAGTAAGAATATTCACAGATTTATCTTTTCTCTCCTGAGGTTTGAGGTCCACTGAATATGGACCAAATCTTAATATTTTGGGGGGCACCTAATATGAAGCCCTGTAACGTTTTCAGAATTTTCACAAAACAGCACTTAAAATTTTTAGTTTCTGAGATATTACTGATGTTTAAAGTTTAGAAAAAGTATTACAATGCTGCAACTTGGTAAATTTTGTACTGAAAAATTTGATATCAAAACTGATATTAAAAAAATGGATAGTTCTTTTTCGTGTATGAAGTAATTCTTCAGAATATGTATTTTTGTCCCTTGTTACTGAAAAATTGATGGCGTACATTGAATTTTTGTTAAACTATCTACATTATGGCAAAGTGCGAAAGCTCGGCATTTTTTTGGCATTATCCTATAACTACAATATTGTAGATACAGATTTTTATTAATAAAATCCTTCCTTCAAAATTTAATCTTTAAGTGAAGCCAGGTAGAATTTTTGTAAGAATAAGTAAAATTCATGTAATTTTGCCTGAAATAAAGGTAAATTTAAAAGTAGAGTATCTCAGAAATGGCTCCAAATTTTTACTTTGTTTTATTTTTCTAGGGCAGTGTGAAATACACTTATTAAAATGTGTCAGGTCCAATTTTTGTTGCGTTCTATGAACTTTTGAAAATCAAAAAAGTTACAAATGTGTCATTGTTCATGCTGTTTTAGTATCTATAGTTTATTTAAATTTCTTCCTGGAACAGTGTGAAATACACTGTCAAGTCCAATTTTGACTGTTATCTCTGAATTTTTGAAATTTTCAAAGTTTATATTCTTCTTGACACTATCATACAATTATTGATTATTAGGATGTTTCTAAATTAAACTGCTCTGCATATTCATATTAATCAAAGATTAATATCAAGTACATATTTTAAAATGAGTACTTCTAATACAACTCTATATGTATAGGAACAATAAAAAAAATATAAACAAGATTATCTCTAAAATGGCCCAAATTTTCCCTTATACTTTTGTAAGGTAGAGTTACAAGCACTGAAGTGTAACCTCACTACATACTTCAGATGACATATTGCTACACATTTAGAAGGTGGGACAATGAGGCATTGACCTTTGTGATTTACATTGAACAACTTTGAGTCTGTGCAACAAATTATTTCCAATGCATCTTAATGCCAAAATACTTCTCTGAATACTCTGGATGCTTCACACTTGGACAATCATCCTTTAGATAGCAACCTATTGCTAACTCGTGAATTAGCCCCTTAATTACTGGAATTATAGCTTCATCGACATACATATACTCCAAACCTTTTGGCTAATTCATGAATTAATTCTCAGTTTAGCGTTTTCTCTTTATACTTTTCTTCATCCTCCTCACTTTCATCTTCATTTATTATCTTCTATATATAGTGTAGAAGAAATATAGTAATGTTGCCAAATATCTATTGAGATTTTGAAAGAAATTTGGCATTTTGGTGGTCCCTTGAAACGAAAGTGTGCTTCTTAATCAACATCCATTCCTGTCAGTATTTCCATTTCTTCATGCACAAGACCAGGGCTAATCTGACCACAGGATTTTCTTCTAATTTGATTAGGTGCTAATGACATTTCGAATCCATTGAATTTTATTTTGATATTTTAATTTTTAGAGGTACTTTGAATGCAGCCTCTAGGAAATTTTAAAATTTTTCTTTAAATGGAGCTGGCGAAGTGGGTCAGTAACTCTTTGGAGATGTGGAGAAGGATCTCCAGTGATTCTTTATCCATTTTCCATCCTTTCAAAAATCAAACAGTCTCAAAACTTATTTATTGATTCCAAACTTTAACAATTCTTAATTTACAATTATAAAAAATAAAAAATTGAGAAAATTTGGAAAAGGTTGAATCCTTATAAACAATGCCTCAAAATTTCAGAATATCCAATTGAAGCTCGCAATGGCATTGAGTTCAGCCACATCTATAAAGGACTATCAGTTTTAGAAAAAGTCTTTGAATGGTTTAGGCACTAGAGTTGAACAGTGACATGTTGTCCTATTAACAAATTTTCAGTATCAAGGACCCAGAAAAGTGGATTCTGAGAACTAAAAACATCAAAGTAATTCACTACATTTAGGTCATACATTACACGTCATACACAGTTTTTAACTGTTTTTGACATAAATAAATGAAGATATAATAGAATAAAAAAATATTGATCTGATACCAAAAATATTTTTTTTAAATTTGCTGATTTTTGCCACAATATTTCAATACTTTTTTCTTTACTATGTAAGTATGTAATAGGCAAATAATTAAAAATTAACAATGATTCAAAACGCAGAATTAAAGTTGATAGTGCAATGATAGTGGATGACTAACGTAGTCATTTCTGGCTTCTGGACAGTAGATAACTGATGTTGATGGATAAGCCATCGAAAACTGCTCTTGTATGTTGGCCAAGACAATGCCTCTAATTCTTTTGTCTTTTATGTTTTTAGTATAATATTCCTCTTTTAGAGATCTAAATAATTTCAGCCTTGTTCGATGTATTGCAGGATCCTCTTGCACCATCTAGTGGGAGAGAATTTCTTGCTTCAATAAGACAGAAAATTGCGGGTGCTTTATCTGCAAGTAAGTAAAAAAACATGAAATTTAGGAAATAAGGAAATTTTAAGCAGTAAGTTATTGCATGAATTAGTAGCCACTTAAAAGGTCTGTATTTCACAAGTGTTCCTTATAAACATAATAAATTAACTTTGCTATATTATCTCAAAGTTTGGAAGACCTGCTCCAGTAAATTGTCATAAGTCGAAAAGTCAAATTGATCAAAAACAAAAAAGTTTTAAAATCTCCAGTTTTACAAAAGGCTTCCGTTTATGCATTCCATTTTAAATGACGCTTGTGAAATTGAATTTCCACATGAAATAGTAAAATTACATGACTTAATTAAATACTTAACACTTACAGGTGACAAAATCAAGGGATAGCCAATATGCAGATATACAAGATAGCAGTAGTAGCATGTATAAAACATATAAAAGGCAGTGTTTTTGGTCTGAGCTTTCGTTTGTAACTCAAGTGATTCATCTGAAAAAATGTTTCACGGTGATTATGGCTGCACAACAGTAATTACCAGACTTTGAACATGGAATGGTAGTAGGAGCTAGACAAATGGGACATTACATTTCGGGAATAGTTTGGGAATTCAATATTCTGAGATCACAGTTGTGAAGTGTGTGCTGAGAATACCTAGTTTCGGGCATATGGTAACCTCTCTTCACAGATAAACCAGAAGCCAACAGCCTTCACTTAATAACTGAGAGCAACGACGTTGCGTAGAGTTAGTGCTGACAGACTAAGAACTGTGTACGATGTTGAGACACTGCAGTGAAATTTGGCTTTAATGGGTTGTGGCAGTAAAGAATTGTCTTGTGTGTGTATGCTAACAGCACGACATCGCTTTCAGTGCCTCTCCTGGACTCGTGACCATATCAATTGAACTCTACACAACTAGAAAACTGTGGCACTGCCAGATGAGTCCCAATTTCAGTTGGTAATTATAGCCCCACAAACCCAAGGATCGAAGTTGTCAACAAGGCACAAATTAAAGATGGCAATGGCACAATGTGGGCTGTTTTTACATAGAATGGTCTGGGTTCTCTGGTCCAACTGAACTGATCATTGACTGGAAATGGCTAGTTTCAGCTACTTGGAAACTGTTTATAGCCTTTTATGGACTTTATGTTCCCAAAAAATTATGGAATGTTTCATGGATGACAATGCGCTGTGTCACCAAGGCACAATTTGCGAATGGTTTTAAGAACATTCTTGCCAATTGGAGCGAATGATTGGTCACCCAGATCACCCTACACGAATCCCATCGAATATTTCTGGGACATAACGGACAGGTAAGTTCGTACATAAACCATTTGTGACATAAATCTTTCGTGCATAAACCGTGCACTGACCAGTACCACAGTCGCAATTATGGATGGCTTTAGAGGCAGATTGCTCAATATTTCTCCAGGGGACTTCCAACGACTTGTTGAGTCAATGCCACCTCGAGTTGCTCAACAAAAGAAGATCCTCCATGATATTAGGTGGTATCCAATGAATTTTTGACCTCAGTGTAGTACCACGTGTTTATGGAAGAAATCACCAATATATGAAAATTGAAAATTCTTCATTAACAATTTCT
Organism: Gryllus bimaculatus; assembly: GCA_017312745.1. Classification (NCBI taxonomy): domain Eukaryota; kingdom Metazoa; phylum Arthropoda; class Insecta; order Orthoptera; family Gryllidae; genus Gryllus; species Gryllus bimaculatus. Next base: position 330,783 of record BOPP01000163.1, read on the forward strand.
GAGTTTCTCTTGGTTCTATAGGAATGATCATTTTAATTAATGTTATAATTTTATTGTTTTTCAATTATTGCTAAATTGGTTGTTGAACTCGTAAAACTACACACCACCTCATTGCCTAATAGCTGCAGGCAGACTGCTTGCAGACTCTTTCAACATATAATGCGTCAGAACCCAGAGTACTATGACTATACCTTCGCATGACCTATAGCAATGATCTCGATGCAGTGATCGCCAGCACTGCTGCAGGTACGGTCGTGATCATGTGAGATCTAGCGACAAAATTGAGAAAGACGCTATATACCGTGATATATTCCATCGTGAAGATTTCTCATGTGCCATGAAATAAAATCCCAAGTATATATAAATTCGCCAAAATTTTGCAATACCACATGTAAGTGAAATTTAGTGGAATTATTTATCCATGCCATTGAAAAGCCATCAAAGTTTTGGAATTTTGTGTAACTTTTCTCTCTCCCTCTCTTTCTCTTTGTCTATTTCTCTCTTTCTCTCTCTCTTTGTCTATTTCTCTCTTTCTCTCTCCCCCTCGTGCGCACACTCTTTATCTCTCATTCGCGTGCGCTCTCTCTTTCTCTCTGTCCCTCCCCTTCTTTCTCTCCCTCCCTCCCTCTCGCTCGCTCTCTGTGTATATCTCCCTCGAGGGCTCTCTCGCTCTCCAATGGAGAACGAATACTTGATGTAGTGACAATTTAATTTGTAACTTTTGGATTACTTTTTAATAATATTTTTATTTTACTTTCAGGGTGGAGAGATCACCAGGAAAGTCGGGAATTGGTGGGAAATAAGTAATTCCTTGGAAGAACGAAGAAAAAAGGGAGCTATTTTTATTGCTGGGAAAACTATATTTTAAACAATTAAAATAAATTGACATAATTGGGGCAATCAGTGAAAATGAACTCATGAAAATGGTATTCTGGAATATTCTGAAGTTGGATTAATTCGTATTCCCATTTATTCTTAACATTGTACTTTTGCTGTCTTAGTGTCATGCATGCATGTACATGTTAATTTCAATACACTTATGGATTGGATTCATATGTACTTTTCTACAGACTGCCTCAATTGGTGTCAAAAAGAAATGAATGCGGTTTTGGCTACTGATTTGTGATCAGGAATTATCACCTTGAGTGTAAGTTAGTCCATTGGGCTTTCTTACTTTTTTAAATTTTTATTATTAATGTCTGTAGTTAGTTTTTACACATTTATAAGAAACTGACCAAATTTATCAGACAATTCCTTTGCATTAATTGTTATTTAAATATGATAGTAACTGTTATAAAATAAATGAATTTTACTATTGTTTAATCTCAATACATAATTGTGATTTTGTGTTTCTGACAGACTATTCTTCATGATACAAAATTGCCATTGAGCCCATGATGTGGGGCTTTTGTTATTCTTGTTGTTGACATATTTGCAGTTAGAAATTTTGAAATTGCCGTAATTGTGAATTTGTCAAATAACACAGGGCTGTGATAATAAACTGCAAGGGAATTGAGAGTTCAACTTAATGTATTTTTTTGGTGCTGAATAAAAAAAAATGATGAAACATTTCTAATTCATTGTGTTTTCGTGGAAAAAAATCAATTTTACTTACATTTTTATGAACATTTACCATAAAAGATTTTCAGCATTGCATTTCTTCCTACTCTCCCTCCCTGCATGACCATCATTTGACAGTGGTGAAACCTACAGAAACCCCTTTGAGAAACCTCCCTGTCGCAACGTCTACTAATAGCGACGCACAAATCTTTTTCTCAGATCCGAATCGACAGTCACCTTCAGCAACCGTAGTCGACAATCATTTCGGCTTCATATTTCTTTCACGTACAGTGTCGTGCATGTGCTGATAAAGTGACAAGTGGAGACTGCATCACAGAAATAATTCTCACAGTTGCTTTCTCTCTGCGTTTTGTGAAATTTTGATATGTGATAATTTGCCAAATGACTTTTGTTACATATGGGGTAAATACAAGTATAATAATATACAAATATACTTCTACAATATTATTAAAATTACATGAGGAGCATTACAAACTTTATCTTGTGTATTTTGGCATGAAACTCGAAGACCTAGACGATTCCTGGGCTCCTTGTAAAGTTTTGTGCAGCGTCTCAATAATCTGTCTCAAAAGAAAGAAGACTGTTGTTAAGCAGCCATATCATACCAAATCGTTAGATTTGGAGTTCCTGTGACATGGAGAGAGCTGAAAAACCGCTTGATTACTGTTATTTTGTTTCCTTGGTATTTCCACAAAAAACAAAAGCTAGTCTCTTATCCTGATGACGTTCTATCACCCATACTCGTTTCCCGGCCTTTGCCTCCAACTGAATTGCAAGTTATCTCTTCAGAGTCTTGAGACACGGAACTTCCAGAATTCAAAGCTCTACTACCATCTACTACCGAATCAGAGGCGAATTATCTGAGCACTTGTCTCAGGGTTGAACTCGTCGATCTAACTCGATATTTCGACCTTTTAAAAGAGGAAGCTGAATTGTTAGACCCTAGAGTGAAAGAAAAAAATATTGTCCAAGGGAACCCCTTTTTATTAGTAAAGAAATCGACAATAGGAATTTCGTTAAGCTTTTTGAGGAATTTTGGGTGTGTGTGTCCGTGCGTGCTTGCGAGAGCGCGAGGGAGAGAGGGAGCGAGAGAGAGAGAGAGAGAAAGCAAGCGCGCGCGAGCGCGCTCGCTCATCGACAAGGAGCTTTTTTTTATGCTGCTTCAAGTAATATGTATCTGTACCACTTGGACTTTCAATGTTATTTGAAAAGAATGCTACAAAAATCTGGCTCTTGTCTTCAACGAAATAAAATATGCCGACCATGGTTGGACAATCTGCGGTGATTGGAAAGTTATCCTCATGCCTCCTTGTCAACAAATCGAATATATAAAGTTCCTGGCGGATAATTGTTCGAGAGAATTTCTAATCAAATAGTATTGTAGCAAAAATATCAATATTGATTTTACAATAACATCCTGTCGAGATGAAGAAAAATGGGAAGTCATTTTCCATATCATAACACCAAATAACAAAAATTTATGTATTGTTTCAAAACCTTCAAATTCCCAAACCTGTGTAATTATTGTTATGGTAATAAGAGTCAAGGTATTACGAGCTAGTAAAGTGCCCACATTGATATGCTGAAATTTTGTTCACACACTATAAAATTTAACAACAAAAAGTAATTAAAATCTGCATGTGGACTGTGATAATTTACGCATGAGATTCATCATGTGACATTTTAGGTTTACTCACTCCATAAAACATTACGAAAATGTTTTGACTATTTACGAACATTCTTGAATTTTCCGAACGGTTATTAAAGTTAAATGTAGGTAATATTTCTCTCGAAAATAATAATTAGTGGCCGTAGTTTCTATTGCATTTCAGTTCTTTTTGGGTGAAAGCATAAATTTAACAAGATTAGTGGAAGAAATCATTTCTCTCAGTTCTCTGTATTTTCTCTTTCTGCGGTCCATGCGTTACATTCCAACACACATTCTCAATGATTCTTAGTAGGTATTTTGGGACCTGCTTCTCCACCATCGCCTTAATAACAGCTTCCCAGCTAGCAGAGTTGATGTCATTCCTAATATCGATGGCAACCAGTGCACATAACCTCTATTTACCCGTTCCTCTTTTAGCAGTTTCCGTTATATGTACTACTTCCAAAATATCTTCTGTAGTCGATCGACCTTTCCTAAATCTAGTCTATTAGCGAAATTTATTCCTGGTGATAAATGCTTCTCTATGCGTTGAAAAATCAATCCTTCCGAGACTGGTATTGCATTCAGGAAACGGTGGCTTAAACATGATGTTCTGCCTAGGGGCTTATTTCCTTTCCGTAGGAGAATTAATTTCTCCTAGTTCTTGAAGAAAATTCCATGTCTGAGGCATCTATCAAATGCCTTCAATAAGCCTGCAGGATATTCCTTAGCCACAATCTTTAATTATTTCAATTTTATATATATATATAAATATATACTATATATATATATATATATATATATATATATAGTTGACGTAACCCTGGGAAGCGGTACTTTCACGAAATAAAATTATGCAAGGGACAGGTACGTTTTCGTGAATGGGACTCCAGGATTTGGGCGCGGCATAGGAAGATAATTGTAATAGCTTCTTTTGCACAATTTAAATATTTTAATGATCAGAGACACACATTACAAACTTAGTATTTACAAATCGCAATGGCGCAGGCCCTTGGAAACAATCGCACGGTCGACCTACCTTGATGTTTTAAAAACCCACCTGCCTTCGCTCTGGAGACGCCGCGGGCCGTCGTGGTAAACGGCGCGGTGTCTTCGGCAATCTTCGGTTCGGCCCCGAAGGTCCGCGCGGGATTCGTCCTCCCTCGGTGACCAAGCTCCTCTGGCCAACGTAACGGCGATGAATTCGCCAGCCGGGTGTGAACAATGTTCACGGGTATTGGGAAACGCCACGACGCGGTGATTGATGTTCATCGGCTGTTCTAGTCTTTTCAAGCGACCTTTCTTCAACTCTGCGCGGATGTCCGTACAGTACTGCCCACTGTTATATTATACCAGGGCGGGATTATGACACGAGCCCACCGGTCACGCGAATTTCCTGTCTTATGGTTTTATCAGTTCTGTGGCGTAATTCATTACTTCCACTAATCATCTGATTGTTATTCCTTATCAAACCTGGTTCCACACTCAACACGGCCACACTCAGACCGAATTGAACTTAACAAACATAAATCTCTTTGGACGGAGCACTGGCCCCGTCTGTGCTTCACTCAAGAACGGCCTCTCCCGCGCACTCACTAACCGTCCGCTCGCCTCGCCGTTTTCCCCCCGATTTGACCGTTGGTGGCTGGCGGCGGCGTTACTGCGCTGATACAACTCAGTACTTTATTTTAATTTATAATTGGTGATCATTTTTAATTGTTCTAATTCCAGAAACGTTCTTCGTTAATTATAATATATATATATAATATAATTATATATATATATATATATATATATATATATATATATATATATACCGGGCATATTTGCCGCATAATCTTACGATTGACCTCTGCACTTGGGAAATCATTGTTACGATGTTCACATAAACAATTCAAAACCAGAGTGGCAATTTGTTTTCCAGTTCCAAAAATATTAAAGAACGCTCTACAAGCAATCCATGGGCCAGCGTAACATAATTATCTTGTTATGACGCACAGTTGATCAATGTGCGATAGATCAGGTGTTGATTACACAGATAAACTAAAATATACAGAAACTATTATTTCATCCAAAATCGTAGAGTGGACTTGCTTACTTATTAGTTCAATAAACTCTGAATGTAGTTTTCAACAAGTGTTGGCATAGGCGGCAGAATTAATTCAAATTTGACGCCACATTTGGAGCTCATTCAGTTTGACAACTCTTTGAGGTATTTAAGAGTATACATTTCAAACTTGGCGCTTTCGAAATCGAGATTTGGATCCAAAACCCGCGAATTCTCTCATAAATTCATTTTATGTTTGACTGTGGCGGTGGAGAGTGTTGCGAACTGTATTTCCATGGTGCTATATTCGCTGTCTTTTCGTGTTTGTGAACTGACTTGGTTAAAATTAGATTAGTGATATTTGAGTGTCATTTACTAACCTCTCAGTTTCAATTGCCCGAAATCATCGTCAGTTATAATTCATTTGACACGTAGTAAAGGCTTCACAAAAAGTTGTGAAATATCAGAGAAGGTCTGTAAAATGCGCAGTGAATTTATTGGTTAGGTCATAGTGAATTACTGCTGCAAAAGAAGAAATGTCATTAGATAGGAAACAAAATGTTTTTAAAAAAATTAAGAGTTGTATCATTGATAGTTGTTGGGTGAAATTATATAAATCGGTATTCATAGGAAGATTTTTTTGTATTGTTAATTGCATTTCTCACAAATTTATCAAAAGTGTGGATTATTTGACTTTAACCACACCCGTAAACTATGAAGCATCTCTCTCGTATTAATTTATCATTAAGCCTGAACACTGAAGAGGACTTCTGTAATTTACTTCCATTCGGTTATTCTAAATTAAGGTTTATTTATCGTAGAACACTAATGCGTTGTAATTTTGAAGGCTACCATGAGTGTAATGGAATTTTGATTCCTCTATTCAATGAAAGTGGAATTTGTACTTGTCGTGTGTCATGTCAAGGTGTAAGTTATGTCAATCAAGTTAGCATTATTTGTGTGAAGAGAATATTATATAAATCTGCAATATTACCGAAATAGTGAATACTTTGGTTAACAAAATGAATTAGGGAAGAAAAAGATTTGTTTTTCTTACATTCATTCTGCTCGTTACTTTTGTTATATAATTCATATTTAAATCCACATATGTACTTCATTTATGTTTTACATATTTTATATAAGAATGCTGGTATTAATAAGTATGTATGTGAGATCTGGGTGCAAATTCTAATACTAATGTCATTTATTATCAAATATTATATGTACAAAAAATGAAAATGTACAATAATCCCAAATGAAGTGACGTTAATAGCACAGAACAGCTGATGACAATTTCACTATAGCAGCACACACACTGTTGCCAAAGTTTGGAACTTCTTTCATTGCGACTTAAACGTTTTCGATCTAACAGTGCAAAAGCTAGGGAGTTTGTGTCGCCTGGAAAGTTATAACGCTATCGATCTTCTGCTCATTCGCAGTTTAGGTTTCGCAACGTTATAGTGCATCTGCGCATGCGCAGAATATCGATATTGCTGACGCTAAGGCTGACATAAACACCATTTCTCGATTTCCCCCGTTATTGATATCGATAGCACTTTCGATTGCTTTAACGTTGTTCGTTATCGCATTATTTATCTTCTGCGCATGTGCAGATGAACTAGTGGTGCGAAACTTGCGCGGCGCGTGCGCAGAAAATCGTGCTTTACGTTCGAAGTAGAAAAATCTACTTGTTTATATAGGAGGTGTTGGCTACAGTGGACAGACTTCAGCACGCTACTGCCATCTTTTGTGAACTTTGGTACTGCGTATCTTGTTTATGTTTATATACACAATTATAACTTCGGTTCATAATCATAATAAGAATAACGTTTTTCGGTGATCAGATGGTGAAATGTATCAATAATATTGATTTTGGTGCAATATCACTTGTTACATGGTTGTTATAACTAGGGTCAGTTTTCCCCTACCCCCCCACTCTGTGGATGTGTAGTGGACGCCTTCAGGTGGCAATTCAAGAAAACTTTAGCATACAGTACGTTTGGTATGTACTTATAATTTAGACGAGCACCAACACATCAGTTACTGAAGGCTTGTTTTAAAAACCGGGAAAACAATTATTTAGGGGGTATTTTCCATAGTTTTTATAACCCATGATATGAGAAACCAATAAACTTATTACTCCAAGACAAAATATAATGAATTTAGTTGTTACAATATCATAGTCGTTAACATTGTATGTGAGTATATATAACTAAATAATTTGTAACAATACAGCACTATATGACAAGTCAAATAATATATTACAACTAATTTTGTTAATGCTGTTGTATATAAAATATAAACTGCAACAAAAATAAAAGTTTTGAAGAATAAAATGCAACAAAAATGATCTTTTAAGTCATAAGCTAACAAAAAATAAAATGTTAATAAAGCCTGTGCAAGGTTCATTCTCTCAGTCTACCAATCATATTTGGGAAGTCAACAATGGAATAAAAGAAACAAAAGTTGACAATCCTTTAGATCCATGATTATGATACACACAATTGTGAACTGAAGGATTAATGGCTTAACTGGAAAGCTTTGTTTATTTTTAAATATATGTATTAAACTTAGTGTTATAATAATTAATTGAGGTGCTTGATATACACTAATGCTTTCTATAAGGGAGGTTTTAGGGAAAATGCTGCTTCAGTGTGTGAGACACATCTACATATCTCTTTGTCTAGGGTATTATGAATTTCTCAATATGTTGCGAGAGTCTTTTCTGTGGGGTACATATTTAAAATATGTTCATAAATGGGAATGGTAGGATCTACAACTGGATGTATTCAAACTACCACAAAACTTAAGTTTGAATACCTTGGTGAATAAAATAATGGAAATAATAGTGTAGTAGGTGATAATATCATATTTAAATCATATCTCTTTTTGACATTTTGTGTAATCTTATCAATATCTCATGCAATGTGTTTTCTATTTTGGTTCTTCTTTGGGGATGACCATCTGATTTCTCCATTTATGTATAAATTTGTAAAGAAAAAACACTCAGTGTTTTACATTAAATTAATAAAATATGATTCACATAAAATGGATTCACTTTAATATTCCTTGATTCAGCATTATCATGATGTGTTTGTTCAAGAATTTTAAAATAGGTTGAGAATTTACTTCAAACTAAATTGAATCTAATTTTGGAGTTAATACATTACGATTTTCTCTTACAATAGTAGTATTAGCGAGGTTCTTTATGACTGACACCGCTTCTCGCATCCCAGTCGCCACGTTCTTCGATCTTCCCAATCCTCCTCTTGAAGATCTTGTTCCTTCATCACCTTTTCTATCTCATTTTCCCTTTTTTTATTACATGCTTCCTGTTTCTTAGAGGTAACCATTTTAAAATTTTCGTAGGCCATCAACTTTTCGTCATCCTTTGGATATGACCATACCATCTCAATCTTTTAGCATCAATTACATCCATAATATCAATTTCAATACCCATTCGATATTTTATGTCAATATAGGGGACTTTGTCCCGTAACTAGCGGAACCTTGCAGACGTACTGCTCTTCATCTCCCTCATTCTCCTTCCCTCTCCCTTTCTCTCTCTTTGTCTCTTCCTCAGTCTCTCTCTCTCTCCCCGTCTGTCTGCCTCTGCTTTTGGTGTGTCATATACATTTAATTAGATTATGCACGTTTCAGAGCAGGTGAGGCCTTTGGCCTCACCTTCGACCTCTCCTCAAAATTTTAGTTTTTAATGCCCTAGAATGCTTTGTTTAAGAGTTATTTCTGTGGTGATAAGGAAAAAGGGAATAAATGCAATTTTTGTCAAAATTGAGATAATACTAA
>BOPP01000163.1:340571-351045 GCA_017312745.1 Gryllus bimaculatus
TCTTATTTCGTAAGTCAAATACTACAAAAATAGTATGCTTTTATTAAAGATTATATAGTATATATATGTATTCACTCCATAAAATGAAAATAAAGATAAAAATAAAGGAAAAGAATCATAAATAAACATTTATGGAAAAAGGAATAACTGCAAATATTTAGGAAAAAGGAAATAAGTGAAAAATTAACATTTAATTACATTTTTTATTATTATTATAAAATGTTTATTTTAAGTCCTGAAACTATGTTTTGTTAAAGTGTTGAGAAAAAACCTACGGTCAATTTACTTAAATCTTCAAAAATAGAATTCATGACTAAATGCATTTTTCTCGAAATTATGAAAATTGCAGTTATTCCCTTTTCCCTTATCGCCACAGATTTAATGATATAGATTCAAAAAATTTTGCTGAGTGTGTTGCAGGTTGCATTTGACATGAGTATTTTGTTTTGTTCTACAGATTCATTAGTGATTTGTTCGATATTTTAATAGTTATTCTGCTATTCGGGGCGGAGATAAATCCAACAAATCAGGGATAATTAAAATTGGTCCAGCCATTCTTCAGTTATAAATGGTGTAACTACACAGACTTTGTTTTAAATATGTAGATGTAAGACCACAACAGCGTGTCCATTTGTAAGATGTAAGACCACATTAGCGTGCTTAGTTCATTTCTATTGATTTTAATTTTTGTTATTCGCTATATCTTAAATTCCAAACTTCTAAACCACACCTAGATTTGCTTTCAACCCACAATTTATATATTCTTATCTTTGTCTTGCTTTTTATTTTTTGGCTATACAAAACATTACAGAACTGTCTTGTCACTACTCTCCCTTGAGAGATCCTATGTTTTACTTCTTCTGCACAGCCACCTTCCTTTGATATACACATACCAAGGTACAGACTTATAAGCTGTAGTATTTTTAATATACCTGTTCCCAATTATTTTTCTGCAGATAAATATATATACATATATAAATATATATGCATACTTGCACACACACACACATGTTTCAGTGCATGTTTCTGTGTGCTTATTCAAAACAAAAAAATGTACGATTTTGTATTTCTTTCCTTGTAGAAAATGGGAAGAAAACGAAGGTTAACCATGATAAGTGAAAGAAGAAAGCGGAGAGAGTTGTTAGGGGGCAATCAGACACCTTCCACAGTCCTTGTAAGTAACTCTCTTTTGTTAGTTTAACATTCTATAGCAAATTGCTGGGCACTGTCTAGCAGTAATGTAAATATCATCAGAAGTAAAATTTTGCCATCAACAATATAGTAATTTTTTGCATCCAAATTAGCTACCCTTTCCTGAATATCTTTAATGGTTATTGTATCGTTGCAAAAAGAATCAAATGATTCCAGAATAACTTACAAAAATACTTAGATTTTCTATTTGTCTTGACTTCAAGATTCTTGTGCTCAGTCGACGTAACGCTGACAGAATTAAATCATACTGGACAAATCACAAATATAGCAAATTGTAAATTTAGAGAGAAAATTCACCATCACCTATCAAACGTCACAAGCATTCCAACTCATTCTGAATATGCTGCCCAAATACAAAACTTTACTTCTTCTGCAAATCCACCTCCCTTACACACACCAAGGTGCGGATTTATCTTTTATGGTTATTTTATCGTTGCAAAAAGAATCAAGTGATTCCAGAATATGCCACCTTATCTCAATTATTTAACTTCTCCTTAATAGAAGGTGTGGTCTTCAGTACTTTGGGAACCTTTTTCAATTCTCCTTCACATCGGGGAAAAAAATAGTTAGATTATCTATTTGTCTTGACTTCAGTGACTGCTGTGTCTTCTTGACTGCTGTACTCAGTCGTAACACTGACAGAATCAAATCATACAGGACAATCACAAATATAGTAAAGCGGAAATTTAGAGTGAGAATTCACCATCTTCTTTCAAACGTCCCAAGCATTCCAACTCATACTGAATATGTTGCCCAAATACAAAACTTGCCAAATAAAATATGTGTTACTCAAATAATGCAAAGAAATTTTCTATATATTAATTTGATTCAATAAGAGAAACAAACTGATAAACTCAGTACTTCAAACACAAGCTCAAAAAGAACTTTAAATCATGTTTAGGGACTGACTGCTTTTATATCACACTATATGGACATTTTCTGTCCAAATACACAATAACAAAGTACATATGTACATCAGACTAAAAACATGTATACAATACAGTCAACAAATTATACAGTGTAATAAAATTTGGGCAAACATAAATGTTAAAAATTTATTAATATAACAAAATATTAAAAATGTTTGACATACTTAACTATTATTTATAGTATATGTTCAATTCATGAACATTTAACAATTGAAAATAGAATATGGATCATGGATCTCGAGTACTTTATCAAACCACTCAAACCAAAATCATGTGCATCAATTTTTATTTTATTCCATTAATTTAATATATAGACATTTTGTTCAAGTACAGAGAAAATTACATTAATTTTTGTTTGCAAATTGGCAGCTGAACACTTTCAACATCAGTTTGACTACAATTAAATAAGATGGTATAAAATGATGAAGGTGTTTGTCTATTAATTGTATTTGGTACATTGAAATTCAAATCATTTAATAATAAAGGGCTTGAAATAATATATTTTACCAGTTTATAAATAAACTTTATATAATTTAATTTTGTCATTGATTTCAATTACGGAATTTTTAGAATAGATAGAATATCTTTAGAATTGATATTTCATAATAATTATTGTCTATAAACAGATCAGGTAGATTGTAGTAGGGAGAGATCATTCTAAAAACACATTATTCTGGACTATTTCTAAACGTTTTCTATGTATGATAAAAATGGGACTCCAAGTTGATGAAGCAAACAGCAGTAATGGTCTCACCAGTATTACAACCCTTTCACGTTTTGAATTTTAATTATGATGGTGGTGCTCCAGCTAGCTCAGGTTTGTACTGGGTACCAGTTTTGATGGATGGAAGGATTGGCGTTGTTAAAAAAAAAGTTGTTCATGGAACCTATAAACAATATTTAATGAAATGAACTAAAAATACATTAAACCCCTTTAATACCTTTTTCTGAGCTCATTGTTAATTGAGAAATTTTAAAATTAGTCTTATTGCTAATTGCAGGAACTTTAGATTGTGCCAAGGCGCGGCCATATCATTTTAAATGCTGTAACAATTTAATTCTCCCCCTGGAGTCTTTAAATACCGCGCCTGAAGGGCGTACTCGAAACCTTTTGGTCGGTTTCCAGCGTAAAATTGAGCACATGCGGCCTCCGTTGCCCCCACGAGCTCGGTGCCTCGTCAGCTGTTGACTCCGACATCGAACGTCCCAGGGCAGGAAGGGCGGCGTGGGCGGTGGCGGCTTCCAAAGGCCCCGACGGAGGCGGTCGCCCGACTCGGGTAGTGAGCCCAGACGTCAGCAGATAACGACCTTCGCCCACTTATGTCACACGAAAGTCTTTCGATGTACCGGGAGAGAGAGCTCAGGGCATCAATTGATGTCACTGTAGTCCCTCTGACCGGGAGGCCCTTGTGACAGGATTTTCGATACTAGATTCTTAGCTAGGTCGAATTCAGTCTGGAGAAGAATTCTAGCGGTCGGCTGTTCTAATAGGTAGTTTTCCTTGGTTTCCCCGATCAACACCAGGCTAATGCCGGAGCAATATCCTAACAAACGGGCCACGGACCTTTTGCTACAGTACGCACGCGATCTTTCTTTTATCCAATTCTCTCCCCTTAACAGCGCGCGCGCGCGCACACACACCCACACACCCACACACTCACACACACACACACACACACACACACACTAACATGCACTACCCTAAAATACATGCCGGGAGACCCGTCAGGAGCTAAAAGATTGTCTCGGCTGGGGCGGTGCCCCGATGGTGGAAGATACCTGGTTGGGGGAAACCCCGCTTGACAACGGTAGGTCGGCGCTGGATCTCGCCATAGAGCGGGGAAAGGCCAACGCCACCTCCCGAGCAAAAAACGTGCATTACACTTACGGGACTAATGACCCTGGTAGTTGACATGCCCAAAATCATTAAACAATCAGACAATCAAGCGACTTCCAGCACCAGCGGTGTGTTCTGCGACAACGGCGTGTACTAAACGCGATTTTCCGAGCTTGCGGCACCGACTCCAAATCTCGAAGAGATTTGTTGTGTCTAGGTCGACGCGACGTGTCTCTTAACACCTTAAGGACGTATTAATGGAGTAATCCTCCGTTAATAAGCGCCCTGTAGGGGCTGTGTTGTTAAGTCAGGGAATTGCCGACAGGTAGCGTCTTCACGATCGCACTCGCACGCATCATCTACCGATAGACTAAAATTGGGAAGGAATAAGGATAGGGGTAAGGTTTAGCACGCTTCACAGGAGTTTCACAAATTTCACATGAGGTTCAAGGGGAATCGAACCCAGAACCTCAGCGGCGAAAGGCAAGCGACTTCGCCACTGAGCCACGAGAGCTTTTCAAAACACCTGTTGCAGCAGCCAAAACTGCTTTGACATTTTTAACACTTCCTTTTGTTTTTGTCTTCATAAATTGACATACTTTTGCAACAACTTCATATGTCTGACTGTAACAGACTTCCTTATGAAACTTGGTCTGAACCGCAATAATTGCAATAATCACAAACAGAACAATAAATACTTAAACAGTGCTTTAAGAATAACATACTAATGCTTCACTCTAGTGGGAAATGCGACTGCAAGCTTGTTCCTTGGAGATACGAAAAGTCAGGTTCAATGTTTACACGATTGGAGTAGGGATGTCAACACGTGCTGAGAAGGGATGCGCTCCCAAATAAACTGACTGAAGTTTGAGGAATGGACTCTTCCGGCAGCTCAGAGCTCTCAATCTTCAGCAGCCACACTAAAACAATACTAATGTACCTAAGCAATTAACTACATTATTAATTGATTGAAGATTTATAAAACCAATTGTATCAGAGAGTATCCTAGAACTCTTTTTGACGTAAAGTTGTTGGTCTCAAAAATCGGATACCAGGAATGTTTATCATTAAATCATGTTATATCAGGTAGACTGTAGTCTCCCAACAAAAAACAATCATTATAAGAGAAATTTAATTCAAGAGATTTAACACTTCTACAATGAGAAGTAAAAGTATTAACTCCAGCTTGATGTGGAAAATAAATAGTGCCGATAATTAAATTGATCATATATACAAAGAGGTGATCTACATAATCGAAGGAAACAAATAATAGGCTTTTATATTTCTTCTATGCCACAATTAATCCCCCCCATATTAAGAGCACTATTGTTAGGGTTTGTATCATTCCTGTAGATGACGTACTGTACCTAGTTCAATTCCGAATTCAATATACTAGAACACAGCCACGTTTCGGTAAAAACTATGTCATTGTATTAATTAATTAAGTAAATATATTATTATATTTCTTTAAGTTTAGTTCTCAAACCTCTCACATGTTGGTAGTAAACTTTTAAACCTATATCTTTTTTATAAAAATTGTTAATACTATTTAATCCTCTTTTGGAGCATTTACACTGATATCAACAATTTGTGGTTTCCCTCTGACATATTTTAGTTTAAACAACTGACTCTTTGTTAATAACAGCTTCTTCTCTATTGAGCTCCTTCAGATAGTTTCGTTGCAAAATAGTCATAGTGATAGTAAGAGGCTTTTTACATTTATTTTAATTTTTTTACATACGCTTTTGTACATATTTTTATAAAATTTTTAACCTTACCTAAAATAAAATAGAAACATTGTGTCAAAACTTCACAAGGGTCAACTGGCTGCCATTTATTGTGGCTCGTGAAATGTTATTAGACAAACGTTTAAGTCCCTTGCATTCAAGTCGGGCAAGAATATTGTACCTAGCGCATGCACTCTGTTGGAGTCAACATTGACTTGTAACATTTTTTTTCTAGTAAATTCCAGAGTAATCTCACAATAAAAAAAAACAAACAAAAACAAAAAAACAAACAACAACAACAACAAAAAAGTCTAATTGCTAGTAGAGTAGATATCAGTTCACAATGTTCTTGTAGACTTTATTATGTTTTTTTTTATATATATCAATTTCATCAATAAAAATGTTGAATATGGAGCTACTATTCAAGTTTGCAAGTGCACGAGCTATTTTTCAAACTCAGTAACAAGTTCAAATCATCTTTGTTATGCACTCCTGTGGAGAATGTCTTTATTTGGGAACCTCTGGAGAATGTCTTTATTTGAACATTAACCGAAGCGAAACACAAACAATGGTAATATTATGAGAATTATCTTCTGAATGATTTTACTTTTTTGTCTTCAGGTAAAAGAGGAACCAGTGGAGTTTTCTGGGAATACTGATGTGAGTCAAATTCTCGTTTGCTCTCTTTTTTTATTTTATTCTGTTTTTGTTTAAATGGAAATTGAAGAAAAGTAAGAGCTAAAGAAAAAAGGAGCTGCTTTGTATTGTTGCACAAGGATTATCAAAAGTTAAAACCACTTTCACTAGTGTGGAGTAAATGAAGTGTAAAGACCACCATTTTGCACTAAAATCAATTTAGTTCACTTCCTTTTACAATGCCTTCGCATGGTACATGCACTTGCTGGAGATTTCTCCTTTTATCGCATTAAAATAGAGAGCAAGAAATTGTAGGACTTCAGTTATTTACAATTTAGTCACAAATGAATACATTTATTGCAATAAGTAAATATTACTAAACAATAGTGTTCTAAATGTTAGCCTATCAGATTCTGAATTACGTATTAATGAAATTAATGTCTTAAGTTTTAAACATCTTTAATAGGCATTTTCTGTCATTGAAACATGTTATAGAGAATGGCACCTAATCCTTTTAACTAGTACCAGGTAACTAGGTGATTAAATGAGAACAAAGCATACTGTGTAAAACCTTGAATTTAATGAAAACCAACTACTTCATAGAATGTAATTTCAGCAGATTATTTACCTTATCAGTTACACTACTTGCATTGTAATACTAATATTTTAAGGACAAATATGGGAATATAATAATAAGATTAACAATATTAATTGCCACCACCTTGACCTTGCAGGAGAGGCAATTAGGCTATTAAGCAATTATGTTGAAAGTATGTTTTGCGTCACAGTAAATACATCCAAAATGTTACATTGTTATGGAATAACTGATATATTTTAATAATTAAATGTGATCAAAGAATTGAAATATCCAGTGAGAGAGGGAGTTAATCTACAAAATTTAAAATATCGATTTTTAAACATATTTGATTATGTACAATTCAATGTGTCAATTAATCAATGTTTTGAATTTTGTGTGTTAGCTCCCTCTCTCACTGGATGCTTCAATTGTTACTCTGACTGGGACTCCAACCCAGGTGTCCTGGTTTACATCCAGTTACTCCAACTGAGCTCTCAAGACAACTAATTCTTTAAACAGTTTCAAGGCTTGAGTATTGCCTGTTATATGATATTTAATTGTTACAACCCTATCACCATATTGAAGAGGCAATAATATCAGAAATATGTTCCGCAACAAAATAAGTTTTGTTCGGTGGGCATAAACAAGGAAGACCCAGGTTTGAGCCCAGTCAGGGTGACAATTCATTATACAAATTAATTATCAAAATACATTGGTTACTCAGTAACAAGAGATCACATCTTGGATGGATTTTCTGTTGCAGAATGTATTTCTGACATAATTGCCCCACCACTAAAGTAACAGGGTGATAACAATTAAATATCATACAACTGGCCATGGGCCTTGAAACTGTTTAAAGAATTGGTTGTCTTGTTAGCCCAATAGTTACTCTGGGCATAGACCAAGAGACCCAGATTTGAGACATGTTTGGGGCGACAATTCTTTAAACAAATTTAATTATTAATGATAATGATGATATATGCAAACACAATATAAGATACAAAATTAATTAATTTTCTTTTGTTCTTAGATGGAGTTAGAATGTCCAGTGTTTGTGAAGGTTGAAGTAGAGTGTGGAATGGAAGAAGCATGTCAGGAAGATGATGAAAGTTGGAATAAAGAAGCATTTCGCGGAAGCAATGCAAGTCCCGAAGGAAAGGTAAGAATGAAAGCGTAACTATTGTATATTCTAATTGAGGTTGATTCCAAGATGTGTAGGAGCATAGTTAGGTTGTGGAAAAGAGCATGCAGTACATTATTTTTTCAACTCAAATAAAGTGTGTAGTGTCCCTCTGAGGACTCACATTTCACTGTATCACTGTATGTCACTGTATCAGAGGCTTGCTAAAGCAAATGTAAAGCATTTTCTCTTCGAATATTGTTTTTTTTTATTTGAGAAATTTAGTAAAATTTCCTTCCACAGTAAATTCAAAAATTAAGTGTATTAATTTAGTCTTAAAATAATTTATTCTTTATATAATTTAGTCTTAAATGTTTTTACTAGTTTGTTGTGTATGGTTTTTAATTAATAATTTTTGCAAATCCTTCTCCAAAGTTTGTGTAGTCTCTGCCCTACGTATTACTCGCGCAACTTTTCTTGAACGATGGATTGAAGAAATACGGGTAGATTGGGGGTATTAGTTATGAAATCGGCCACTAGATTTTATAAAGCAATGCCAATCTCTTGAGAATCAGTCATGCCTTTGCAACTTTCTCAATAATTTGCGTTCTAATTTTCTCAGGAGTTCGAGGTATTTCCTGTGATGAATCTTTACCTTCTTTGATCATTTATTTAAATATTTTGGAGAAAATCGTGGTCGGAAGTTCTCATCTTCAATGGAAAATAGTTTCTATTTCGTGCCGGTGAAGATGGGTTTGGAATGTTGTCATCAGTACACGCTGTGAGATTTTGTTTTAAGAACCGTTTTTGTGTCAGAGGGGGAAGCAAGGTCATCGTTCAAGAAAAGGTGCGCGAGTAATACTACAGTGTTCCATGTACGTATCATGGGCCCTCAAGCATTTTGTTGCCGCTTAATCATTAGAGCTCTCATAACGCCCTTGGTGCATAAATTACTATTTATGTATTATTATTTATTCTGTTGGTAGGCAACATTACATGTATAAAAGGATTTATATTTTTTGATATAGAATGTTCTTTGTTTGAACTTAAAGCTGCAATTTGCATAACAATAGGTGACAAATTATGTTAAAGTTGCAAATTTTGCTGAAGATTGTAAATCATTTTCTGTAAGGAATGTCTCAAAAGATTTTTGATTCTCTTTACAGGAGGAGCTTGAGTCTCCTGAATCTCTGTTTCTTGAGCCAATTGTGAATAATAAAGATTCTCAAGCAACCAAGGTTAGTAAAGCCTGATAACTCATACGTGGAATTCTGTTGATCAAAAAAGTCTTGGGGGATATATTTCAGGACCCATCAACATTTTTACATTTTGAGGGTAGCTGGTGTTGCTTAGCCCTTACTATTACTTCTATCAATCCAGATAATGTTGCATATTGCAGTAAAATATTTTCACATGCTCGACCAAAGTAACTTCTGAGATTTTAGATGAAGTGGGATTGTGATAATAGTAGAGATTTAGTCACGAATAAGGAAAGGAATTTATTGTAAAATATAAAGCAAAATGTGTAAATATATATTTTCACATTATCCACATTATCCAAATTTTGTTTTAATATGTAAAAAAGACTAGAAAATATGTAAAATAAAAATTCATTGTAGAGTTTAAAATTTCTCCATGCAAATATTTTAAAATTGTGGACACAAAACATCGTCAATCAGTTCAAATGGATTTGGAGAGGCTGAAAAAAATGTCTCTCTAGAGAAGTAATCTATATTGCTAATTTCATATGCACGCAGTAATTGAAAGACAAGTGAGCCGCCTATGGTCATGTGAGAGGTGTCAATTGTGTCCTTAGATACCCAGAATCTCGGAGGAAAGAAAAGAAAAAGAAGAAAATAAGATATAAAGTAATTTCAATTTATAAAGGCAGAGATTTTTTAAAGTCCAGACCAAACCAAAAGTTTGAAAGCTGAGTTCACTTGAACAAAATGAAGAAGTCTCAATTACATCAGTAACATACCCAACAGCATTAATCTGAAGTGGTTTTGAACAAATTGTTTTGTCATTTTTCTTTGTTTTTAGGGCATTTGAAAGCATTTTAAGAGCATTTTATTGGTCATTTTTGGCAGTGTTTTAGGTCATCAAAATCCACCCCAACTTGTATACATTTAATGTGATTAAATGCAGATGTCTTGTTCCTGTAAACAAATATGTATGTACATGAAAATATTTTCCCTGGTCTTGAAGTTCTAATTTGTCAGGAGTGGAAGAGTAAAAGATCTGTGAATAGAAAGTAATTCCATGATAAACAGTGGTCTTAAATGTTCCCTGTTGAGATGGAAGAATTGGCATTGGTGAAGAAAATTTTGGAAAAATCTGCAAGTTCACCAACTGGAGCTTTCTCTTTAGTTGTCATTCAATTCTTATAAACTTAAAAACGGAATGTTTGGGAAATATCAATTTTGGTGAAAATCC
>BOPP01000163.1:356152-367979 GCA_017312745.1 Gryllus bimaculatus
CCACATAAAATAAGGCATTCATTCAATTCAATTCACATACATTTTTCCTTCCTCATCCTTACTATGCAGCATCCACTTACTTACTGCTTTTCTCAGGAGGATGGTGCCACACTGGTGGAGATACTTTGAGTGGACATGTGCTAAGTTTCATATTCTAGTAGAGAAGGAACACAGTCACCTTCCTGGACATGTATGCATTACATTTAGGGGTCTGATGAACATAGCAGCTGATGTGCATGGAAGCAAGAAATAATCAATGGTCTGAATAAACGTGCTGACAATTTCACACTGTCAGAAGTCAGGATTACCCTTATAATCCAAATGAGTTTGAAACTGTATCTGGAATGTTTCTCTTCCATTTCTGCTGCCAAATAATCAAGAGCTGGTTTCTGCAAACATTTTTTTATACACTAAATTATATCTCTTGTAGTGAAGTGATTCATTTCAGTTTTGTTGGGTATATTGCAGGACTCTCTTGCACCGAGTAGTGAGAGTGGATTTCTCGCTTCTATAAGGCAGAAAATTGGTGCATTATTTCCAGGTGAGTAGAAGAAAATGGGGTACTTACTATGGTCACTTTTCTCAGTTATATTGTTACACTGCTCTGGCAATCTCTCATGTGACACTCTCCTACCTCTGCATGTTGCCACAACATTGCCAAATTGTATTAATTTGGTACCATTCACTCTTATGAAAAGTTACTTGACTACTCATTGGAGTGTCATTTTGAAATCAAACAGTCTTTGTCTGAGTTCAGAGGAGAGTTTTGATTGAATAAGTAAATGTGTCTGCAAGGAATTATACAAATCGTGATTCTCTTGGAATTAATAGAATTATGATAAGTTTTCTTCATGTGGTCTTTATTCATGATTTTCGAGAATATAATGTTTATTGAATAGTTATCACTCCACAGCATCTAAAACTTAGATTTAAGTACATGGCCCAGTTGGCACTTCAATAGACATATCCAAGTTGGCAATTAGGCTGGGACCTTCATCGTAAGCAATTGATATTAAACGATCTTGAGTGTGTCCTTGTATAATTTCCAAAGGATTTTACACCTAAAAGAAATAAGATTACTTTAAAAGACATTTAAAAATGACATTCCAATTTGATTCAGTATGGAATCAAACCTACAAATGTAGAAATATCAGGTTTGCGATGTTATCACTTAAGCCAGGGTTTCTTTCAGATTTCCAAATCCGAGGAAATACTAAATGTAACATAGCATTTTCGACTACAAGTCTATAAAATCTTAAAACTTTTGTTCATAATAATAACCATAATCATAATTTGATAGCAACAGTTTTATCTTTACTCTTGGTCGCAGACATGGGTCGAAACTAAATGTGGGAATCTGCAGTATTGTAAATGAAGGTTCTCACTGCTCAGTATGCAGTATTTTTGAATTTTCTTAATTTTCTGGACTGCTAACATATTAGACTTTTGGGATGTCTGAAAAACATTTTGGTTTAGCACACATTCAATGAAAATATGTTGAAGATCATTCCAGATGTTTTTGATGTGTATGAGGGTCGGCAGTTAACACTTATATTTGTTCCATTACAGAGAGTCGTGGTAAAAGGGTACAAATTTCTTATTTTCTTGTTCTCCATTTCCCCTAGATTTATTCAATGATAATAAAGATGTTTTTTATCTTTTCTCATCAAATTCTTTCTTTTCACAGGTAAAGGTAACCACAACGAGTCACCAAAAGCACAAGGACCTTATGCAGACTTTGTTTGCATATGCAACGAACGGTTCAGCACAGAGGAAGCAGCCATGGCTCATGCAAACACTCATGACGGGGCAAAACCATTCAGGTGTCTCATATGTAGAGAGCACTTTTCAAACAAGGGTGATGCTTTACTAGACATGAAAAGCCACATTGTTAACAAGTATGTTCGCAAGCATCATTCCAAACAAAATAATTTATATACACATTTGTACATACAGACTGATGGCAAACCTGTTCAGTGCTACATCTGCAATAAGAATTTCTCAAAAAAAGAAGAATTAATAGCACATATGCGCACACACACAGGAGGGAAGCCTTTCCAATGTGATGTATGTACAAAGTTCTTCTGGCAAAAATGTCATTTGTTTGCACATATGCGTATTCATACTGGTGAGAAACCTTTTCAATGTAACATCTGCAACAAGAATTTCAGGCAAAAAGCAAACTTAGTTAAACACATGAACGTTCATTCAGATCGCAAACCACAGCGTGGGAAATATTACCAGTGCAAAGTCTGCAAAAAGAGATTCACCCAATCAGGCTTGAAAGATCACACCTTGACTCACTCTGGAAATTGTTTGCAAGATGAAGTTTCAGAATAGAACAGATGCATATAGTGGACTGCTATTACATTTATGGTTTCAGCATATTGTTGTTGAAGATTATCATACTTAGATATATGAAAGTAACAAACCAAAGGAATCATCCAAAAGCATAAGGTATTTGTGATGATTTAGCGAAAGAAAGCTTGTAGATACATAGTGCCTTCCTAAAATACTGAGAAGTGAGAAAACTGGATCTCAGACTAATGGAAACAGCATTGCAGTGACTTTCTGTCAACTTTTATTGATTGACAGTTATGCCAGCTAAATCAAGTCTTTCTTTGACCTAGTATTCTTATTTACAGACACTGAAAACTTAAGCATACCACTTTGTATGTTAAAATGGTGGAATATAGCCTAACTTCTCAAAATATTGTAAAGCTTGTGTTGTTGACATTTTCAAAATTCAACCTCAGAAGAGATTATTACATTTTAAAGTGATTTTTATCCTCTCAGCTTCTTTTTTAAGTATTTTCATTAATATTATGTGGTAGTAAAAGAAACTTCTAATTAATAACAAAAACTGCCACTTCTAGGTATAGCATGCCACTCTCACTACCAGCTACCTTCAATGCCTGGCGATAAAATTTCTGACTACTGATGAAGCTACTGAAATCCATCATCTGTTTGAAGAAATATACATGAAATGCCTAGAATACAGACTTCATGTTAGGAGAAATACTTGTACTTCATTGTTATTGATATCAAGAACATTACTTCTTATGAAAGTGTTTATGTTGTGACAGTCATGATGACATAAGAGTACTGGTGAAGCCACTGAAATCAGTCATTAACTCCAAGAAGTTTGTAAGGTGAATAGACATGGGATGGGTTGACACTGGATGTTAGGGTGAAGACTTTTTTCATATGTTTTCATCCAGGCATTTTTTAAACAGTAATTATTATTACACGAATTAAAAACACACAAATTGTACAGACAAAACTTCTTGTTTTAACAATTGTTAATTAAAAAACATAACATTCCCATTTAATGTAGTGTAAACCATATTTATTTAAGTTTTATATTAACTTCAAAATTTATTCAAACTCTCTCACTTCTAGGCATTTCTTTTCCTCTTCATCAGGAGTAATTCCATCTAAATATAAAATAAACAAATAACAGTTAAAACATCAATAAACTTTAAGTCAATGTACCTTTATCAAAAATGTAAAATTTTTTAACTTTGTCTTTTAGTCAAACTTACATAGACAAATTTAAATTATAGCTGTATCAAGTTCAAATGAACTTGCCTCAAAATTTATTTTTTTCATTTTTTAAAACTACATTTTTTACTCTATTTCAGAGTAAGTCAAAGAGTTCCTAACAACATTCAAGGAACCTTTTTTTTATATTTCATGGGGTCAAAGACCAGAGTGAGCACAAATATGAAGTAAGAAATAAGTCAGTTGTATGAGGAGCTGGAAAAGGAAATATAGGAGTAGGGAAAAAAAGAAGAATGTGATAATGGCAGAAAGTTAAGATAACTTTGATAACCTTGAATAAAATTGGATAAATTTGAACAAAGAATATTTATTTTCCCAGATCACATAACTGACTCATTTCATATTTCAAATTTGTTCTCACTCTGGTCTCTGATGCCTTAGAATACAAAGAGGGCTTCCTTGAATGATTTTCAAGAACTCTTTGTCATACTCTGAAAAAAACTAAATAAAGTGAAAATATTATGTTTCCATTAACAATTTTTCAAAGACATTTTACATTTGTGTGATGTGTGTCTGTTTTTAATTCTAGTAATAACAATGGACTGTAAAAATGTCTGAACAAAAATCATTGAAATTTCAACTTAATGACAGTCTTATAGATCATCATCATGTACTGACCAGAAATGAGGCTTTGTAGCCTATTTGTATTGTTTTATTGCAGTATTCTTGGTGGATTATTAGTGTACCAAGTGTTCCGGCTGTTGCCACCTATTTAGTGATCTGCCTCTAACTCTGATCCAGGGCCTTTCAACTCCCATATAATGTGGTGGAAACAATTACAGTTGTGCACTCTCCTGCAGCACCTTCTTATAGGAACTAAAATCCAAACTGCTGCCAATGATACTTAAAACATGCGTGGCTGCTGCTTGGATTCGCAAGATGCAAGCATGCTCATAATGTTGCAAAAGATAGTGTTGATGATCCGGGTTCTTCAGAGATTTCTTATACGTGTATATTATGAATAATTGAACATTTTGAAGACACTTTTCGTATTTCTCACAAATTAACCAATTTGTATGGGCGAAGTTGGCGAGCCTAACCTGCAGCTGCACCTGCAGCTGCACTGGTGACACTAGCGCCCCCTATCATAGCACCCTCTAGCTTTGTCCCCAGTTTTGATGAGGATCCTTCTTGGTTTGTACTTGCAGATTAATTCTGTTGTTTAGTTCTTTATCTGTTGTTTATTCTTTGTAAATGATCTTTCCATCTCTTTGAGACTGTCCTCATTCTTCTACAAAACCTGTGGTTTTCAATGTCTCCTTGATGTCTTTATTTCTCAGTCTGTCTATTTTTGTGATTCCCATGATGTGTCTGAGAAATTTCATGCCTTTTTGCTTGTCTGTCTCTTTCATTATCAAATTTCAGAGCCAAAAATTATTCTAGGTTTAGCAGCTGCTTTGTGGAGTTTCAGTTTTGTTTCTGGGTCCTTGTCTCTGCCAAAGTATCTCTTAATTGTTCCACGTATTCTGTTGTAGTTATTAAGTTTGATTTCTGTATCTTCCTGAGTTTAGTTGAATACACTTATATTTCCATTGTATGAAAATTTATTTACTTTTCCGTTTATTACTCTTTTGGCTTTCCTTTGTACCTGGCCTTGTATTGCCATAACTTTTGTTTTCTGAACTGTTCTCTTCATGGAATATTCTTGGGCCACTTCTGTTAATTCTCTTTGTAAATTATCTTCAGAATCCATTATGATTGTTTGGTCATCAGCATACAAGATTGTATCTATCTTTTTATCTTTTGTGATGTGTGCTCACATGATGTGTTGGAGCATGCAAATGCAACATTTGTTTCGTTGTTCCCTCGTCTGGCACGGTGACATTCACAATAGGGTGTTTGGTTAGAGAAATTGAGGTTGGTAATATCAACACTGTTTATTGGTGTGCAAATTGTCATAAAATATCTAGCAAACACATTTACAATAGACATACCATCATGAAGTGATTCAGATAAATAGTGCATACCATTTAGGAGTCCCTTTTCAGATCTTTTACTAATATGATATTTCCAAAAGCTTTTTGGATTGGCTATGAATGAATTGTCCAAATTGAGGCAGTAATCTCTGAAACCTCTTCTCGACAAGAATTTACATTTATTTTTCAGATTTGAAAAGGCCTGGTAAAACTAAATTTGAATTTTTTATTTTATATTTTATATGAGCTTCAATATTTAAAATAATTGATGTTTTCAATTCATTGCTATGAAATTTTTTATTTAACTAATTTACTTATCGGAACAAAAGCATCAATGCAAGAATAAAGGAAGTACTACTTAATTATCTATCTTCTTACTTTCACTGATGTTTCTTCCTTCTTTAATCGTATCTGATCTTTCATCTTCACAAACTCAAGCCAGTCTGATAGATAATATAATAAAAACCTATTCTTTATTGTTTGCAATATCAAGGAAATTATTTAATAAGTTCACATGAAAGTGTATGTTCAGCAATAATATTTTTCTACTTAATTAGTAACCTTCAGCTGCAAAAATTGCTCCTGAACAAAACAACTCAAATTGGTTGTCCAAAAAGTAGCATGCATACTGCTAAAGAATAACAAATAAAATATTCTCATAACACTGCAACAATTAAATATTTTAACAAAAAGTGTCTTCAGGAATATAGCAACAACAGGGCAGTACATAAATAGTACAAGAGTTCTTTATATTTACTCTGTCAAAAAAGTTACTTATTTAGTAATACATGTGAATAGCAAATCTTTAATGGCAGACATCTTATTCATTGAAACCTTGGTGTCGCAGGATAACAGTTGAGCTGTGAGCAGTGGCATGCTAGGTATGAGAATTCAGTCAATATGTGCAGTATGGCAGTAGATCGAATAACACAATCAAATATTTGCATTTTTCAGTCAAAATCAAAACTGTTTTATTGCTTTTGTATTTATCAAAGTTTCTGTGTATTTAACAAAACGAGAGGTGCCTCTCACATGACTGGAGGCAGCCTAGTGTTCTTTAAATTTCTATTTGCATTGGAATTTAGTATTATAGACACCTTTAAATTCATATTTAACTGATTAGCTTTGTTAACTTCCTAATCAGCCAATGCTTTGACTTCCTTTGTCTCTCTATTACGTGTGTAGCTCAAACAGGGCCGTCAAACTGAGCAAACTTCCTCTGAGCGGTTACATCATTACAGATTGACACTTGTGCTCTGCAGGGCATGATAAGACTACTGTGAATGGAAGTAAGCACTGCAATTTCACAGAGCTGCAGTCTGTAGTGCTGGAGTGAAGCAATAAGTCATACATTTCAGTGAGCCCTTAGGTTTCTTGAGCAGGGAGGGTGGAGGGGATGTGCTTTGTTTCTTATGCAGGAAATGTTTAGTAACAAAAAAGAGTAGATACGTAGAATACTAAGTGCACTTTTTACGTATCCTATAATTTTATTAGTTGTATCTCTGCAGTTCCCTTCTGCTGGATGCTGTTTGTCTCGCAGAGGTTGTCACAGACAGATTTGAGTTAAAAGTAGCAATTCTTGTGTTGACTACATAAGAAAATTTTATTGAGATTATTCTCTTTCATTCATTCACTGCAGAAAATCTAAGTGTAATTTATGCATACTTACTATTAATGATTTTTTTAAAAGTATTTTTAAGGAGGTTTAGTATTTCTATTTTTTAGAAAGCGTTTGTGACTGAAGTTTAGTGTAAATGTATTTTATAAGAAAGCAGTGTGTTGCTAGGCTTTCAGGTCAAGAAGATAAATATCCATGATGATGATGAAGTTTGGTAGGTCGTATATTAATTGATTATATTAATGAGACCTGATGATACAGAGAATAAAATCATGGAATTCTGATGATGGAGAGGATGATCCTCATTCTTGCATTAGATCAAAAACATTTTTTCCACTTATGTCAATGGAATACATAATATTTTATGAAAATGATTAAGGTGATTGCATTCTTGAATTGTTCATTCAGTAAATAAATATTTAAAATGACAATTTATTTAAAAATCTAGATAAAAAGTTCCATTGTATATTCTTTTATGTATACGTGACGTTTATGTAGAATTAGTATTTAGTAAGTGTAAAAAAAAACAATATTCTAGGATTAAAAATTCCTGTTGCATTAATTGTAATTATTTTTAATATTTGTTTTAAACATTCAAACTATGTACAAATTTTGCTTAGATTTTCGTAACTTTTTTTATGATAAACTGCATGTTTAATAATTAATAGTAATACATTTTCAGTTTAAATGCAAATTTGCATTAAAATGCTTGCTTAATTTAATGAATGTGTTGCAAATTTCATTGTGTTTGCTTGTTTCAAATTTCCAAATTTTCATGAAGTGAGTTCACCTCTTCTTTCTGTGAAATCTTTTCATCAAATCTCAGCGCACGCTGTGTCCCTGAAACTGCACTCAAGGTTGTTTGCATGCTTATCAGTCTGACGGCCCTGCTCTAGGTGAAAATTATATTTGGTAAGAAAATTGCACAATGACAAAATTATTATGAAACAGCACTTGAAGCATCTCATTCTTGTATTTTCCAGTTAGGCCCCTTTATCTGTGAGAGGAATTTAAAGCAACCTTATTGGAGTGTTTTGAAGAATTCACTCAGAGTTGATAATGACAATGTTAAAATGAACCGACTAGTTATGTGCTGAATAGAAGAATGTGCGAGTTTTCTGCAGATTTTTTAGACTTTACTTCTGTTAAAAATCTTGGTGTGAGTCATAGGAGACAAAACAATATTACACTGTTTGAAACCCAGTTTTAGTAAATTAAGTATTTTCCAATAAAATCTGTTTGCACATTGATATTATTTTCAATTTTTTGAAAGCTCGTCAATAAAATGGAACAAAAACTCAAGAATATGAAGAAAGGTTTGTGTAATATGTAATTAATATCTATTTCTTAATGACTGCTCATGCCCTAATCTGTGAGCACTTGTATACAGTTATAATTATATTCACTGTGATAATTTTAAGATTTGTTTAATTTTATTGTCAAGTTTGTAAAACATGTTATATTCAAACACATTTCATCCTCTGAAAGCCTGTGTTGCTGTAATGTGTTGATATTTGTTCAGTAATCCTAGATATTAAATTTTTAAGAGTGATTAATTTTGATTATTAATTTTTAAACTTAATTTGATTTTAGCCTGTCTAATTTGGAGTTTTCAGTGTCTAACATCTGGTCTATAGTCATGAGTGATGTTGTAAAACATTAGGGTGAATATAAACTAAGAGAGTGATAAAAAAAGAACATATTTGTCAACTATCATCAGTGAAGAACTGAGTTTGTGACAATAGATCTGAAGAAAATTGCCAGTTCGCCAAATCAAGAACTTCCTCTTCTGATGTAATTTTCTTGCAGTAATTTGAAGTGGTCTGGAGGTTGAGGTGAATGCTGTTATAAAGAGAACATTATATTTTTATAAGTATTTTTTAAAATTGTAAAGGAAAATAATAAAACTCTTAAGAGAGTTGCACCTTCCTGCCAACAAGGATGTGGGAGAATGAATCCCCAACACCAGAATCAAAAAGGAGCTACGGTTTCTTATTGGAGCATAGAAAAACTTCTACTAACAATATCGTTTGTGGGTTGCAATAGTGGCACAACTCAATGCTGTGTTGGCTGCGATAGTGGCACAAATTTTGAGTTAACGCACTCTTCAGAATTGCAGATTGGTCTACCAGCAGCAACAGAAGCATATCTTGCAGTACCATATCCCACCAACAAATGGCAGAAGTGTGAATGCAAGAATGATGCATTTCAATACAAAGTGAAAACCTCAAACTCATTATCTCAATACCTGATTATTTGAATTGTACCACAGTTGCAGCCCATGAACAATATGTTGATGAGTTCAAAGACTTTCAAGGCAATGTTGTGTGAAACTGCTGAACGAGAGAACAAGAAGTAAACTTCACAAATTTGGTGATTTACCTGTAGTATGATCTTCTACCACATTGCATAAAGAAACTAAATGTATAATCTTTCAAAAAGGATATAGAGGATTATGTTTACTGCTGTTGTTCTATGTGATATATTTTATCTGAAATTAAAGTTTATTTAAAAGATTCATCAAGTGAAGTATTATATAATGCATGGATTTTACTGTTGTAATGTGGCATGGTGTAAACTTTCAGTACACCATGTATCACTCATGAACTCAAAATCTTTCTAATTTCCATTCCTATCCCGGTAATTAGTGTGTGAAAATAGTTGGTTGAGGATGATGTGAGCGGCTTCCCAATGCGATTGCGATCGGTGACGTCTGAATTAAACTGCGATTTATCTATTCTGTGATTCTGCTTTGCAGCGCAGTTCCGTGTGGCCGGGGAGTGCAATGCCGCCACACTTTCCTGCTATGAAGCCATTCCTATCAACCTATTTATTTATGTGAAAACCAGTTAAAAAGTGTGTGTGACCTGCTATGGGGTGAAGTTAATTTGAAGTTACATATTTGCCCAGAAGCAAAACAAGGGGCCATCTCAGCATTTGCTCGAGGATCAAGGAAACTGGATGAAAACCTGATCGAGATGGGGGTCATTGACCCAGATGCTGAAGTACAATACTTGCCAGGTTCTTTACAATTATACAATCCAAATGATATATAATATATTAAATGTCATTGTTAAAATTAATATTACGTTCCTTTTGGATGCTCGGTATAGTATCTAATTGTATAGAAACAGTTGTGAAATAAAGAAACATAAAAAAATAAAAAGAAACAATATATGAAAAATCCAGTAGAACCAATGCAGACATTTTCTTTGCATCAAAAGACTGCATCAAATAAATCCATTACTGCTGTTGTAGTATTAATCGCGCAACGTTTCTTGTACGATGACCTTGCTTGCTCCTCTGACACAAGAAACAGTCGAAGGCAAAAGCTCTTAGCGAGCACTGACGACAATATTCCGAACATTTTCACTGGCGCGAAATACAAACTATTCTCTAAGGAGAACATCTATCCATTATTTTCTCCAAAAATCTAAAGAAATGACCGATGCTGGTAAAGATATATCACAAGAGATACCTTGAACTCCTAAGAAAGTTAGAACGCAAATTATTGAGAAAGTTACGAAGCCATGACGGATTCTCCAGACTGAAATTGCTTCATAAAATCTAGTGGACGATTTCGTAACTAATATCCCCACTCTACCCGCATTTCTTCAATCCATCGTTCAAGAAAAGTTGCGCGAGTAATACTATGACCCTTTCGAAAATCAGATTCGTAGTTAGGTAACAGTTTATTTGCATCAAGAAATGCTCTTAGTTGCATGTCACATATTATTTCCGTGGCCTTAGAGGGAAATGGGAGCAGGCTAATGGGTCACAAATCTGAGAGTATTAGCAATTATTGGGAAGCAATGAAGTTGTGAGAAAATTAAACTTCTTCGCACAAATCAGGATTTTTGCATGACAACATTATTCTGGAAAAGAAAACGATTTGTGATTAGCAAGTGAATACGCAATACATTGAATATTGCTGCATCAGTAAATTGTTGAATTTGAAGTATTCTGGAAGATACATTCCTACTTACAGTCACATAAAACTGGTCTAAATAAATCTGAACACAAATTTAGACTGTCAGAAGTAAGGATTCCTGTAAAATCCAACTGGGTTTTAACCTGCATCAGGAATATTTTTCTTCCATTTATCCTCCCAACTAATCAACGGCTGATTTCTGCACGTTTTGTTGTCCATTTTGTTGTTCTGTTGTAATGAATGGATTGATTTCAGTCTTGTTTGATGTATTGCAGGATTCTCTTGCACCAGGCAGTGAGAGTGGATTTCTCATTTCTGTAAGGCCGAAAATTGGCGCATTATTTTCAGGTGAGGAGAAGAAAATGTGAAAAATTACTCTGGTCACTTTACTTGGTGAGGTTTTCCAAGTTGTTGGCAGACCAAAATGAAATTTATTGAACCCTTATGTTAAGAATTTTTTTTGTGGTGGGTTAGTTCAGAGATCTTATATTTCCTAAACTTTGCATTTTACCAAATCTCCAACATCATACACTATGTGATCAAAAGTATCCGGACACGTGGCTGAAAATAACTTACCAGTTTGTGGCACTCACTATCGGTATTGCTAGAATTCAATAGACTGTTGGCCCGCCCGTAGCCTTGATAACTGCTTCCACTCTCGCAGGCATACACTCAATCAGTTGCTGGAAGGTTTCTCTGAGAATGGCAGCCCGTCCTTCACAGAGAGCTGCACCAAGGAGAGGTATCGATGTAGGTCAGTGAGGCCTATCACGAAGTCGGTGTTTCAAAACATCTCAA
>BOPP01000163.1:389757-450487 GCA_017312745.1 Gryllus bimaculatus
AAGAAATGAAATATTTTGTTTCTTGTGGAAGAAATTGTCTGCAAATCAACATGTACTTCAAATTCTGTTTTGATGTGATTTGTAAATTATGGAAATGAAGTGGATATTGCTTTCAAATGTAGTTTTGTGTTAATAATGCTATTTGTTAGTCTCATTTTATTTTGTCTTCAGGTTAAAGAAGAACCAGATGACAATACAGAAGATTATTCATGGAATACTGATGTGAGTCAAATTGTTTTCTTCTGTCTGTTAAAGGGAAAGTAACAAGTTTTTAAAAAAGATATTGCCAGACAGAATAATATTACTTCTATGAAATTTTAGCTAATCCATTGTAACATTTGCATGGTATTATTGGCAAAAGACAAAAATTGTGGCTTACTAAATGATGAAATCAAGAAAATTTCACCATTTACATTGTATATTAACCATAACAGATATGTTGTCTAATTTAAGGTAAAAATACAAACAAGTTTTGTAACATTTGACTATCATGTATAACTTGACAATAGGATTGAATTTAATATTTCAGTTTTTGAATGTTATTATGATGTCGAATCACTAACAGCTTATGCAGCCTAAATCCTTTAATATATGTAATAGGAAAATTGGCGGTAATAATAATAATAATTATTATTATTATTGTTATTGTTGTTATTATTATTATTATTATTATTATTTCTTTATAACACACTACCATAGATATAATTGAGATTCTAAAATGACATGGGAATTTGAACTTCACAGACAATAAATAGTCCATAAAACAGCAAAAACATGTTTCATTCTTCAGGAGGAGTTAGAAAATCCTGCCTCTGTATTTCTGAAGACTGAAACAGTGTGTGAGATTGAAGAAGAGTTTCAGGATGAAGAAAATAGAAAGCAAGCATTTCAAGAAAGTGATGCAAGTGAAGATGAAGAAGAGGTAAGAATGAAACTGTAACGATATAACCAAATTTATGTTTTTATTTACATCATTTGAAGCATTTGAAAAAATTAAAATTAGTATTAAAATCATTCTTTTCCATGTAGGTATTTGGAAGGTTCAAGTCTCTCATTATAAAAAGTTCAACATCACAATTAAGTAATTATCAATACTTTCAATGAACGTAACATAAGCATCAAGAAGTGATTTTGAAGGAAAATAATTTGTTCTGGTTATTGTGTACCTCTGAAGACTACATTTTTGGTTCACCATACTGACAATGTGAAAATAAACCAAAATTTTTTAATTACTAATTTTATTTCAAATGTTTGCTAAAAAAAGCAAATCAGTAACTCAATATTATATATATTAATTAACCTTAAAATAGTATGTTATATTTGTTATTGTTTGCTGTGTACAGTTTTTATTAATAATTTTTGCTGGTATTCCTCCAGAATTCGTGGTATTACCACACTTTAATCTACAGAATCCACACTCTCAAAAGTCTTGAATACTTTTGAGCGGCCCTGTTGGAACCTTTTTTTACTATCACTCTCTTATTCTTCTGTTCTGGAAAACCATTTCATAGCAATTATGATGTCCATTCCTAGTGGAATTTCATTAGTTTTCATCTCGCAGTCCAATTATTCAATCTTTTGCTTTGACAGAATTGCCATAGTTCAGCTGAAACAATTGTGGTTTGTTACCCCAGTCTCCTTTGTTTGCTGTAAATGTTATAAAAATAAATTATGAAACCCCTCCAAAATCGTTATTGAGGTTTGTGGCTGTAAGTGAAAGTATTTTATCCTGGAAATTGGGGTTCCTATGATCACCCCAACCAAATCGTCTAGTTTTCTTTGTAACTAGCAAAATACTCAGCATTGCCAAGGCTTTCTGCCTATCCTAGTCCTTGAGAAAGAGGAAAATTAATTTTGCAGAAACTACAGTGTTGAAGATTAATATTTTTAATATAATTGGTTGAAATTTTAATGAAATACTATAGTTGTCATTCATTTTATTTTATAGTACATTGCTATTATGTTAAAATTTTTTATCATATTCTCTGTTACTGACCTCTAAGTGAACTATTAGGTACCAGTTCTGCTCCACTGCTGCTGGTCTCTGGTGGAATGTATTAGGAACCAATCTGCTCTCAGCGACAGTCACAAAATAGTGATAACGGTGTATCTACAAATATATTATTTAAATTCTTTATTTTCTGGGAATGTGTTGTATTAATCTTTACCAAACTTTGCAAGGACTCAGTGTTAATCCTGAAGTAGAGCCTGTGAAACCTTCATATCTATTCATACACTCCTGCATTCATACATATCTATTCATACACACTGGTGCCTATAATTAATATATATATATATATATATATATATATATTAGTATATATTATAGATGTATTTGAAAGGGCACCAGTGACTTTAATTCACTTTATCGAAAATCAAGTTTGTATTAATCTGATTATCAAGTTTGATTTCATTGAAACAAAAACTCCTCTGACAAAGAATCGACAGTATCTAATCCAATATTTGCAAATGGTTTGTTAATGAGAACTACACATCCTCAATATTCAAAATTGCTAGGCGGGAAGCTTGTCTCAGCTTAATTGATATTGTCATGCGGAAAACCCAACTCGCCATCAGAAATTCCAGGATGTAACAAAGTTTCAGGTCAAAGTAATCATATCTACACTTCAAATGGCTACTATTGAATGTCAGAGGGGGGGTTATCTTGCGCAACCCATAAACATTGTGATAATATAAAGGTGTTATAGTGGATTGCCTGTTTTCTCTTATTGCAAAGATTGAAATACTGTTTTTCAATTCCCTCCACAGGTTGTTGGACCCAGACGACCTGTGGTCTTTGAGACAATTATGAAAGAAGAAGAAGAAGAAGAAGATAATGACTCAAAACCAAAGAAGGTAAATTCAGTCCACAAACTCATTTTTATGAAATTCTGCTTTACACCAAAAAATATCTTGGATAGGATAGGTACTTCTTGGACATTCTTGCCTTAGATTCCTCAGACAGCCCTGTTCCTACAGTTTCATGTCAACTCAAGGTACTTATAGAGCAATTAATAGTCTGCGATACATCAATTTATTCCAGAAAACTTGGGCTTTGATATTTAATATTTACCTGCTGATCCAAAATCATTTTTATTTTACAGATACGTAATAGCATTAGCTTATTATTAGGTTGTGGGGATTATATAGGTTTTACAACAGAAATCCTGTATATTTCCGTACCTTATTATATATAAATAATAACATTAAAATAATGGTATTTTGTGTGTATCTACTATTATATTCACAAACCCAAATATTTTGATTTCATATTTTTTTGGTTTGTTGGGCTTCTGCATAACTAAATAATACCTGGCTTGATACTGACCCATTTTTACCTTTTTTGCTTTTCCCCTTTTTCTTTTACTGCTGTTAGTTTTCTTGCTTATAAAATTAATTGTCCATTTTTTAAATTTACTGATCATCTCATTTTATCATTTAATTTATTCACACACTAGTTCACATCACTATGAGGACTGTTTCTTGAGATATAATAGTTCATAAGATATAATCATTCATTCTCCTTTACTCTAGTTTCAAACATACACTAACATCGCAGTAAACCAAAGAAACTGGCTGATGTTTCCAGACTATCCATATTGGACACAAAATAGAGACTATACAGAATGGAAAGTTTCATGCATTCCGTGTGCTCAAAATTTCATGCTGTATCTGCCATATTGAAACAGAGTACTCTGACCCAACGCCACTAGAATCACCTGCTCTTTAGGTGGCACTGGCTGGCCACCACTGTTGCTGTCTCCGATATTGTGTTTTGTATGGCGTGTGTTTTTTGCAGTTTTTAATTTGTGAATTTTGTGTAACTGGTTGTTGCTTATATTCAAGTTTGTTTCATTGGGGATATATTAAATTTGTAATTATTGTATAGTTAATAATGAGTACTAGTAAAAAGAGAGGTGTACAATGATGTCTTTATTATTTCCTGTCTGTTGGTTTCCATATAATTTTCTGGTCTCTTGCTCACCTTCTTTCCTCATTGAAATACATTTTAGTGCTTTCTTTCATTAATTGCGTTCAATACAGTTGACGTTTTTCTTAAAATTTCAGTACTGAAACAGTAGTGGAGGTAGAGTATTCTCTATTTATGTCTATATGCAAGTATTGTGATTAGTCTGTTTCAATATGGCAACTGGTGCAACCTCACCTCATCTCATAGACCAAAGGAATCACCATCAAGATTCGTTTCTTTATTCTTTCTATTCTGTGGTAAGGATCTCCCAAATCCAAAAAAGTTACAATTGCTGGCAGTATTCTACATCCATTTATACAACCAACTAATCAACAGTGACAGTTCTGTAAACATTTCATTGTATTAAAAATTATTTCTCTTGTAGTGGGATGCTAGAGTTTAACTGTGTTTAAATTATTGCAGGTTTCCCTTACACCAGGAGGTGAGAGTGGATTTCTTACTTCAATAAGGCAGAAACTTGGTGCATTATTACCAGGTGAGTTGATGAAAACATGACAGATAGTCTGGTTTTCTGTTTTACAAGTTATTTGCAGAGTGAAATTTATTGAAACCTAATGTTACGAATTTGTTCTGTTCAAAAGTGTTAGTGGTAAGTTTCTTCAGGATTCTCTTTTTTTGTAATAAAGGTGTTTCTTTACTTATTTACTGTAAGGACATAAAATTGCCCAATTTACATATATATTACAGCCAAAGAATAGCATGATTTTTACAGAACACTTGGATAACAAGAGCTTTTTCTTAAAATTTCATGTTAAACTGAATATGAAGCTAGACAAAATAAAATATCATTTGATTTCATAACCCACTTGTATATATTCAAGAACATGATCTTAGCCATTTTGTCAACTTATTCATACTGAGATCCATTATATCTAATTATCAATTATTTATGATCCTACAAGTTCTCGAGAGGAAATTATTTGATGTAAAATTGTAGAATAATTATGCCATAAAAATTACTTAAAATGTCTTGTAGTCCTATTGGGGACATAAAACTACATTTCAGTAAGTAATAACGGACTGTTAATGGCTCCACATAATTAGTTGTTTAGGAATGTAATGTTGTTATAGGTCTTAGGTGATATATTTGAATATATATGAATATTGATGATATTTGATACTTTTGCTTATCAAATTTACTGTGTCACTAGGTGAAGAAACCTACAAGTCCCCAACTCTAGAAGGACATTCTCCAGGTGAAGAAACCTATGATTCACCAACATTTCTAGAAAGACTTTCTCCAGACTACATTTGTGACTGTGGTGAACGTCCCGGGTCGGAGGAAGCAGCCACAGCTCATGCGGACTCACATGCTGGGGCAAAACCATTCCGGTGTCTTATTTGCAAAAAGCACTTTTCAACGAAGGGGATTGCTGTTCTACACATGAAAATTCACTTCGGTGACAAACCTAATAAGTATGTCTCCAGGAGGAATTTCAGACAAAAATATGATTTATTTCCAGGTAAGAACATACAAGGTGGTGAGAATCCTATGGAGTGCTACGTCTGCAAAAAAAACTTTACAGAAATAGGAGAGTTAATAGCTCATGTGCGTATTCATACAGGCGGGAGACCTTATGAATGTGATGTCTGTGAGAAGATATTCTGGCAAAAATATAATTATTTTGAGCATATGCGCATCCACACTGGCGAGAAACCTTTTGAGTGTAATGTCTGCAATAAGAACTTTGCTCGGAGGGGAAATTTAATAGTACACATGCGAATCCACACTGGTGAGAAACCTTTTCAATGCAGAGTCTGCAAAAAGAAATTCACTCGATGTTCTGGTTTAAAATCGCACCAGCTGACTCACAACAGAAAAAATTCTTCTGAAACAGTTTGCAAGATGAAGTTCCAGAACGGCACTGATCCATGTAGGCAATAGGCTGCTATTACTTTTACGCAATGAGCATATTAATGGTCCGTATATTCTGACCTGTGGAAATAATAAACCAAAGAAATCTCCCAAAAGGTAATGATATTTGTGATGAGTATGTTTGATGTAGCAACCTATAACAGTTGCAGCCATCATTAACACACTGAATGCCACCCAAATGAGGTGCACTGGTTGAACCCAAGGGTCAAGTTGTGATACAATATGCAACAGACAGTATACATTATTTGAAGTACACTGACGATATTGGTGGGCAAACAGGCCATGCTTCAGATATATATGTTTTGTATTTTACCCAAAGAGAATATGATCTTCTGACACTAGTTTCTCATTGTCACATAATATAGCTGCTACAATTTCTACATGCACTGTGTCTGCCGGCAACAGCCCCCAGGCTTCATGGAACTCAATGTGTTAAAAGGTGTGCTGCAATCATATACTAGACGCTGAATCCTGTTTAGTGGAACAACTTACAGAGAAATTTTAAATTTTATTTATTTAAAAAATGCTTTTTTTTTTCTGCATAATTGGCAAGTATATATTTTTTTTTACATTATGTTTGCAAATTTCTCAAGATCAAGAAGAGATTGCATTATTGCTCTTTTTTTAAAAAAAATATTAAATTATTACAGATATTTATACAGATATACAGATTATTAAATTTTGAAGTGGTTTTTAACCACTAAGCTGTTTTCTTAAGTGTTTTTGTTAATATTTTATAGTGAAGAAAAGAAACTTTTAATTTAACATGCAATTCTCACTAATCTGTTGGCTGGCTCTCAATCCCTTCAGCTGCTGAATACGTTCAATTTCCTTTGACACAAGACTTCTGGTGAAGCCATTGAAAGCAATTTAAGGAAGCTTACAGGGTTAATGTCAATAATACACACATTGTTAAGCAAAATGCCTATTATTTGTTGTTACTGATTTCAAGAAAATGGGGACGTGCAAATGTGTTAATGTTGTGATAGCAATGATAATTTTTCCCATTTCCTTGAGAAATGACTAATTGATTTGCAATATTCTACCTATGCTTAGGGTTTTAGTACATGGTGACTCGTGTAAGTTTCTGTAAGATTTCTACTTTTCAGATTTGCTATAAAAGAAAGTTAACTATTATTTTGTGAAATATTTATTTCGAGATACTTTTAAAATACATCAATTATCACTGGAATAATGGTTATATGCTACTTTTATTGAAGATTGAGGAAATATCCAAAAATCAATTAATTTTAAATATCTTTGTACATTTCTTGAAGTTAGGGAGTTCTGTGTACTTCAGATATTAAGTAAGATAAACACATAAACATTTTAAAAATATATTGTAAAACACCACTTGAAAAGTATGCTGTTAGTGCCTTCATTAAGGTGGTTAGAGCGAGATAAGTGTTATGTTTAACAGGCCTTTTTTATTGTATTAATCGAAAGATGACAGGTTCTTCTATGTTCTGGTAGAGTTTGAATCGATTTTACCATCAAGTTTTTGTGCAACGAGACTGTAAA
Source organism: Gryllus bimaculatus (assembly GCA_017312745.1). Classification (NCBI taxonomy): domain Eukaryota; kingdom Metazoa; phylum Arthropoda; class Insecta; order Orthoptera; family Gryllidae; genus Gryllus; species Gryllus bimaculatus. The sequence goes on from BOPP01000163.1 coordinate 397,146, forward strand.
GTTTGCTGTTTTAACCTGGTCTCTTATGGTGACCGATCTGACCTGAAATTTTAAAATTGTGAGAAAATTAACTGTTGAATGTGCTTTTAAAAGCTTTTCTTTTGGTAGCTAGCATCTCAAAGAATCAACATGTGCAATTTGATGGAAATCTACTTTTTCAAATGGGAGAATTTTGGAAACTTATAAGCCTAAATCAGTCCAAAGGGAGATGTTTGCACGCATTCTAGAGGGTCGGGACAGTGACGCGCATCCCGGCAACACTGTGCACGCAGCGCACTTCATTCAAATCGTGTGACTAGAACTGCAAGAGTTCGTATATTCCTCTGGATCTTCTGGGAGCAATTAAAATATCATCACTCCTGGAGAACATTACGTTTGATAGTAAACAGATATTCAGAAAACTTGAATTTGATGGATATAATTATTAGTGCGATCTGAATGAAAATCTTAATTCAATTAATATTCCCAAGGACTCAGTTTGATACTACTCCCTGAGAAAATGGTTGATCTTGAGTGTTTACAGAATTATTTAAATGTTCAATACAGTATTATTATTTTGTATTGTGTCAGTTTCTTGCTCCTGAACAATGGTTATTTATTCAATTATTCGAAAATGATTCATATTCTCTTTTTTATTATGGAGAAACTCAGTGGACTGTCATTGTCTTTTGCACCACAGATGCTTACACAGAACTCAAACCAATAATCTTTAGCTTAGATTGGCACCTCAATTGATGTTGCTACTGAGTGGGCATTCAATTAAAAAAGAAATAGACGTGGCTTCAAATGTGTTGCAATGATAAAATACTGTTTTGCTGGTGTTAATATCAAACATTCAAGGTATAAAAGAATGCAGAGCTGGATTTCCTCCTAGCAAAATTATGCTAGGGACTCCCATCCTTGAGCTTGGTTTTTTAAAATAAATATTAAAAACTTCAAAAAATGTTTTTATTTGAATAAGCATTAATCAAATAGTTTACTGAACAACAATGTTNGATTTTAAGAAACTAAACATGTATTTGTAAATGATAAATTTAAAAAGCAATTTCTACTTTGAAACCAATTGGTTAATTTACATCTGTATTAGAACAATGATTTATTCTATTATAATTAGTGTTTTTTAGATTTATTCATAATTAGTTTTAAAAGATTTTTCTGAAGGAGTGCTCCCTATAGTATTTAAATCGGCATGGGCAAATTTAATAATTACATTTGTAATTAGTAATTACATTTTATTGAAATTGTAAGAGGAATGATATATTCAGCCTTTGGTAGGTTTAGTATTTTAATAGAAACTCTTTTTCTCTTCATCACTATATTTTGTCTAATTGTTTGCATTTTCTGGACAATAATAATGCATTTTGAATGGTACTCATATCTTATTTTCAAAACATTAAAATTTTTTTCATTTTGAGTGCAACATCAAAACAAACGATTACAAAAGACTATGCCACTTAGAAATCTCTCTTGTAGATTTTATCTCCAACTATAGAATAATTTTATTATTGAAGGTGTCAATATTACAGCTCTCAGAATTATCTGATGCAGTATTTTAATTTTATCAGCTTTAACTTGATATGTACTTTACACAGTAATTTGCATCTAAATCCATATCATAACATGATATAAAAGTATACTGAAAACCTAGTTTCTATGAATTATATAACCGCACCGCTGGAAATAATACAGCACATTGCAATTGCAAAAATAGATCTAAAATTTCAATGAAAACTATTAAAACATTAAAAATTGATCATGCAGTTTAATTAACTAATCAAAAATAAAATAGGGGAACAACAGAGAAAAAAGAAATAAAATATATATTGTGGTAAGAAGGATAATACAGAACAGTTGGAGTTAATGATTACGATTTCTGTCAAGTTAAATATCAAGCTTTATACAATGTTGGAGAGAACCAAACTATTGATCTTGTTGTTAAGCAATTCAAGAAATAAAAATTAGAGAGAAACAAACATTGAAAAAATATTTGAAAACTCTTTATTACCTCATTGTTCTCGTGATATTGGGGAAGTTGTTTCGTTAAATCTCAAATTCCGCTATGGAAATAAACCTTCCGCCAGCTCGCTCAGATTGTAATATTTACCGTGTGTCGACCAGGAACAGTATTTAAAGTGATTCAAAACAACGAAACTTTGAAGAAGCATGAGCCCTGAGCATTCATGCCTATGTTAAGGACATTACAGCATCGCCCAATTTATTAAAGACTTGTCGCTTCACTCAAACATTGAAATTTTTGCCATTATTAGCAATTACTGCAAAAAAATATATAGATATGTGTCTATAATGTTACGTTTTTTTATTTTGCTCTTACTAATTGTGTAATAGTGCTTTTTTATGTTTCATCTTATGCTTCAATTTTTTATTCCGTGGCCACACGATCTTTTGGTACTTGTTAAGAAACTAGTCAACTATAGCTCTGTATGTGGTATTAAAATATTTTTATTTTACATCAGTTAAACTAAATTAATTCAAATAATTAAATAAAACTCAGCATAAAAGTCCCTATTTGGTTTATGTAAGTCCCACAATATCCACTTATCTCGCAAATAAATATCTTTGAACATAATACGGACTCTCTATCTACTAGGGAATATCTCGCTCAAACCACCTTAAGTCCATTGCATCTGCTTCTTTTCTCAGAGATAAGAAAAATTCACTAGCTGTCCTGGATGACATTGTTAAGAAATCAATTTAACTTAATAGATCTATACAAAATGGTAAACGTAAGCAGGTTGTGACTGATAATATGAACTTAAAACTTGAAGCAGAAAGAAACTAAAGAAAGATTCATGAGACAAAATGTTTTAACTAACATTAATCCACACTTAGATCTGTTTCAGTATGTGCCAATGATTGTTTCTGAAAATATCGTTTTCAATTTTTGAAGAAAATTTGTTGTCAATAATAGTCGACATAATACCAGAAAATCTGAAGAAGCATTTGATTGCCTAAAAAAAAAATAATTAAAGGCCACAGAGAACTATTGTCTGCTGAATGATCTAGTGATTACCACAATGTGAGGTCTTATTAATACCTATACATTATTGCATTTGGAGTGGGGTTCCGTCTTGTATAGTTTAAAAAATTATGTTCACATACTTAAATGAATTTTGGGATATATAGACCTATTTAAAGTATGTAATTGAAGATTTAATTATGTAAAGATATATGAAATTTCTTACCATGTTTGTAAAATTTGCTAATATTCAAACAAATTGTGACCTCGTGAACCTCTGTTGCTTGAGTCTGCATTTGTTTGGAAATCACAAGTCTTAACAAATGTACACTTACCCCAATCCCCCCTTTTTTTCTGAACATAATATTCATTGGCTGGAAACAGTTCAGTGTGAAGTTTTTAGAATAATGACAATTAGGATGGTTCTTCCCAATATAGGTCAAAGTTACCTACAAAATAACTAGATTGCAGATTCCATCCCTCAAATTTTGAAGAATAGCAAGTGGTATAAAATGTTTGGATAGTCTTTGCAAAAATATATAGATGGCCCTGATCTCAGAAAAAAAGTAGTGTTCCCAATAGAATATATAGACAAAAGGCTGAAAACAACAAATAAAATAGAATGGTGATATAAAATATTTTGAAATAGACTATAATATGAATATTTTTTATCTAAATTTAAGTATGACTATACAAATATGAATAATTAAACATGTATATCATTTGAAAAAACAAGTGTGTAAATTTTGAAAATTTTTTGATATGCAAAACAGAAAGCTTTAAAATGTGTACAAAGGTTTTACTTTTTTAAATGTAATTGTGGTATTTTTGTACTGTAAATGTAAAAAAATAAAAAATAGATGGATTTTTTGAATTTATTCCCTTGCATCTGTTTTTGACATGTAAAATAATAATTATACAGTAGAATCCTGTTAATCTGAACCCACAACACCGAAATTTTGAATAATCTGAACAAAATTCGGGGTGGAGGAAAAAAAAATGTTTGCTGTGTAAAGAAAAGGAATTTATAATTACTGTAGAACTGAACAACTAATTATTGAAACAATGTAACAACTACTACCGCATGCAATTGGTTATGTAAGTACAGTACTTCGTTGTTTGCAACATTGCCACTTCATGCTGCTACGTTGAATTGCCATTTTCTCACATCACATTCTATGTTGCATTGTGTCTGGTAATCATGTCAATGTTTTTGAATATTTAAGTTTTTAATATTTTATAAATTCTGATAAAACGTTTCATTTAAGACAATATTACTGTAAAGTCATGGCGCTTTCTTTCATCATTAAAACCACAGCATTTCAGTTGCTCATTAAAACCACGAAAATACATTCCCACTAAAATGGAGCCTAAAATAAACACGTTTTCTCAGAATTTATAAAATGTCACTTATACTGTTCTGGTTTTCATCCATTCATATCGTGCATAATGTGTCCTTTCTGTAATAAAAGGTCAAGTTATTTTTAGAAAACAATGTGATTCTTCTTTTTTTTTTTTTCTGACAAGAAATAAATTCATTTGCTTACATCCTTTAATACATAGATTTTTATTATTTCTGGAGATAGGTTTATGTAATTTGGGGCCTTTTTTACAGAAGTTACAAGTCCACAAGTTACAAATGAATTCACTGTTAACTTATGAGAACCGAGATAATCACGTTTCGCAATAATTTTTCTTTTTCCTTTAGAACAATGCCGTTTAGTACAGAAATTCATTTTATTTTATGACCAAACAAAATTACCCATTTTTATACTAATTTTTTTTTCTTGTATTTTTCATCGATTTCAACTAATAAGTCATTTTTAGTGCATTATTTGCTGATTTCATTGGTTTTAATAGTACTTGCTTCAAAGACTATTTACAAGATACCACAAATGTTGGCTACAGAATTCCTAACTAGTCTTTTCGATTTCTTTACTCGTGTAATGTAATGTGAGTTGTTGTGTGTCCCATGTAATCTAAGTAAGTACTATGTAATGTATGGTTCCTGTGATGCCTACAGGTGCCATTGTCAGCTCAGCCTATTTTGCAATAAATGATGGCAGAGATTTACATTTAAAGAACAGTCCAAACTAAATGTTTGCTAGCTGCGTTTACTTGAACCAAAGGAAGCAGCCTCGATTACATTAATAACATATCCAACAGCTTGAGTTGTTCATGTAATGTAGTTGTGATCAAATTTTGTACTTTTTTCTTAATTTTTATTTTTTAAATATATTAAAAACATTTTAAAAGCATTTTATCGATCATTGTTAGGTCATCAAAATCCGCCCCCTAGTAATCACTAATAGTTACAAGTGAATGCCCAGTAGTTCACAAGTGAAATTCTACAAGAAGCAAGTGTTTCTGTTTCTCAGAACTTACTAGTAGTCTAAAACAATTGTAAATGAGCAGTATTTTGTTACACGCTTTTAGATACTTGTGTTGAACTATTTATGATTACAAGTGATGATATTGTTATATTTGTGTGTTCATAGGTATTTAAATTTAGGAATCAGCCACTTTATCCTATTAGTGATCGTGAATTTCAATTAATGTTATGTGCCTATGGTCTTGAATTTTCTCCAAAACATACATTTCGTTGCCTCTGGATGCCATTGCAAAGAAATGTAAGAATAAAATACAAAATAAAGAATAATATATAAGAAGTAAGTAGAAAGAAAGTTAAGAGAAATCACTGGAAAATAAAGTAATTTTAAGATGAATAAAGAAAATGTATTATCTATATAGAGAAGACTGAAATGGAGGTAAAAAAGAAGGGCGGAAAGTAAAAGGAAATAGAACTGATATTAAAAATAAAAGGCTAAGGGGCCGTCCATAAATTACATAATGCAAATTTGGAGTATTTTCGATACTCCCTCTCCCCCTTGTAATGCACCAATGTCACGCATGAACCCCTCCCGTATAATTTCGTAACGCTTGTGACAAGCGTAAATGCAAGAAATGAAAATAAATTACAACACTAAAAACAACTTGTATTTATTTTATTTGTGTTGTGTATTAAAGTAATTAATGATGATTAAAGTAGAAATTAGTTGGTGATACGCCTAATAATGAGATTGAGGCAAATTGTGAGTGGAAGAAGAATGCTTGGGTGATAAATGGTTGATCACAAGCTATGCACTCGCCATCATGGACGATGCGAGAGGGACAGTCTACAACGCCAATGTAAATGCATTTTAGAATATATCTAATATCAGGTGTGAATGTTTTCTTCGTAATCTTTCAGATTCAAAAAGGAAAAAAAGGTTAAATAAATATTTCCATTTATTATACCGCTGCCTCAGACCCCCCTCCCCCCTCTTTAGCGTTACGTAATTTATGGACGACCCCCTAATAAACAATACGAAGGACAACCAAACATGTGTAAGCAAAATCAAAAGACAACGACGCAATACGGACAAGAAATACTGAGGCAGACAGTCAAATCAACTCCAAGGAACGCGAAAACGTGCATTTTATTTCAGTAATAATATTAATATTTTATTGAGTCACATACAATTACAATCGTGTGTGATGAGTCAAATATGATGTATGTGGAGGGAGTACAATTTCGCACATCTTGAATGTAGGGGGTGAAGTTACATTTACTCTCCAGAAGCCTAACAAGGGGCCCTCTCAGCGTTGCTCACAGGACGGCAGAAAATAGAATTGCATTGTGGGTAATTCTCATTCTGGGCATGCACTAGTATTGAAATCTTTGTAAAACAGAACTTACGAGTATTTTTCATTACTAGTTCTAGAGACTTCTAATGTGTAACTCGAAACCTTTGCCAAACTGGCCAGTGGTGACAGAACTGGCAATTTATAAACATTACACTTAAGATATTGATACAATATACAATAAATTTTTTAAAATAATAATTTTTAAAAATGTATTTAGCCTCTGTATTCCTTTTAACAGTTTCTATCGGATTTCTTCCTCACCACTCGTTTTCAGTTCACAACATGGCCGTTGTGCATCCATGTCTGCCACCTTTCCTTCTGCTTCTTTCCCATTCTTAAGGTGTGATCTATCCGAGTTTGGTTCAGCAGCATTTTTGCTGCTGCTGGTCATTAGTAATTACTTTTCCCTTGTTCGTTGTAAAAATCTCCTTATTTTAATTGATTTGTTCTCATTCTAGGTCACTAACTTGCACGTACATATCAAAGATATCAAATTCCTACAGAATGAGACATGGCCGCACATTTAAAAGTGCCGCTTAGTACTGGTCATTCCTAATTGGTGGAGGGTGTGTTGTTATGGCAGCGTCATGACGTATGCTGCCTGCCATATGGCGTTACTCCGAGTAAAACGTACGGCAAAGTGACAGCAATCGGCTGGGAAGTGATTGACCAATAGGAAGCATCGTTATATCTTAATTATTGATATGGAAGCTCCCGATTAGATTACAGCGTCCCATATGATGAAAGTTCAATTCACTATACATTTTATTTTGAGAACATGTGGTTTGACTGATTTTGAAAAGAGTCCATCCCACATGTACACGTAAACAACATTGATTATGGACGCGTACTCCAATACCCCGAAGGTAAAACTGTCATTCTCATTAACTGTCTTGAGTGGACCATGTTAGGTATTAGACTCCGTTTTGGTTAAGCGATGTATACTGATGCGGAACGTTGTCACAAATATCGCGAAAACAAGAAAAGTCGGGCTGCTAATATCAGTGTCTTATCGACATCAGCCGCACGCACTACCAACGCTGAACGCACCAGAAAGTACCGCGAAAATACAAAGCGAATCGAAGCTGCTCTGAATTCGTCTCTGATTTATCGCAGTTCTAAATTATTGACCATCGCTGAACGCAGCCGCAAATATCGCGAACACAAGAGCATTGAAATCATTTTTTCTTCGACTCTATGTGAACATTGAATAAAACGTATAGAACACAAAGCTATTTTTAAACAAAGTTAATGCTTTTTGGAATTTATAAAATCGGAATTACCTCCATGCAGCATTTTCTTTAGTTTCTTTAAAACAGGCAATGAGAGAGTGATAAAAGAGCACATAAACTTGTTCTAAATACTAGTTGGCCTAATATTAACAAAAAATTATTACTGATTTTGAGAATTAACAAAGAGGGTTATATTTTCTAATGCAAAGCAAAAAAATAACAAATTTTGTAGTTTTTGACAAATACCTAATTTCATGCAGCATCTAAGATGTAAATGATTCTAAATCATACATTTAAGATAAATTATTGGTTTGGAGAATGGATTTTAATATAAAGAACATTATTTTATTTTAAATTTAATTAACTGATTTTGTTATTACAATTATCAAATTTTAATAAAAACAGTTTTGATTACCTCACCAGTGGTAATTATGATATATATTTAATTTATTAGTACTAGGCTATTCAGGCCCTTAAAAGGAGTTATTAACTTTGTAACTTTGGCCAATATCAGGTAATGTGGTGCTAAAATAAAAACAAAACATACCATGAAACACTGGAATTAATATATATTAGCTGGCCTATGTGAACACGCCACACTTTACAAATCATTGTTTTAAAATGAAAAAAGGTTTATACTGGAACCTAATTTCAAATGCCCATACCCTTAACTGTGTACTTAATTTCGAAAAATCTGTGTGTGGGTAATGTGTTAATATTACTAAGCATTTGTTAACAAAGAGTTAGACGTGTACAATTAAATTGCATAGAATATCTTTGAGAGGCGGTTTAATTTTACTTACATTTTAAGATTCTTTATGTTTTTGTCATCAGTGGTAGTGAGTGAATTTCAACAGAAGGAACTCAACCTCCAAAGTAATATACAGTCAAAAAAGGTCCCTTTTTATAGATTACACCCTCAGAAAAATTATTTGGGGACCTGAAAATCATGTTTTAAGGATCCAGGACAAATTTCCTATTATGCATGATGGAAAACCATAAAGTGTGTTACAAATTGAATTTGTACCTGCTGATTTCTTTTCAGCTTATCTCCAAAACTATACATTTTTCTTAAATATATCTAATGCATCCATTGCCCATTAAGCAATCAGAGTAGCAAATTTAAGCAGATTTTTGGCAATGGTGTCCTACACTTTCAAATATGTATAAAATATCTTCCAAATTTTTTTAATATATGCATATAAAAATTAGATTTCCCAAGCATGTTTTATAAAGAGAAGATTAATAAACCAGGAATCACATTTTGAAATACAGGTATAAAAGTTGTTATACTGGGTATTTCTTTAATCCTCATTCCATTGTGGTAAACAATATAATAAAACTTTTGATTACTTAATAAAATGTTAATTTTGATACATGAAATAACTTTCTTTCTCTTTTGTTTGTTTTTCTTTGAACCATCATCAGTGATTCTAATTGCACTCTAACAACAATATAGCAATATTTTAAAGAAAATACTTGAACACATTATGTGAAAAGAAATGGAGGGAATTAAACTTGTAGTTGGAGGGACCAAATATTGAATTATGAATTGGATAATTGTTATGAAACTATAATAAAATTGACGTAAAATACTTTGTCACTTTCAGGAACCATGTGAGTCCACTGTACCAGAATGTTCTGTGAAAGATGAACAGATACTAGAGGTAAGTCATTTACATTAATTGCCTGGCAATTACAATACTTATCAGCACATTTGTCTGCCCTAATTGTAATTGAAATTTTGAGTTAAATAAACTTAAAATTGTGAATTTCTCTTGATTTCATTAATGATAATTGATTTAAAAAACACTGTATGCCAGCTTTTAAAAACACTGTATGCCTTTATTGGCCAAAGTAGACAAGCCAGTACACACTTAGAGACTAGTGACTGGGAGGACGAGGTGAAGAAGGGAGGAAGGTTCTTTTATTTTTATTTGTTACGTCTGAATTGACGCAACACATCTGTCAGCCTCTTGGGGGGCGTTGAGCACTTAGCACGTGGGAGTAATCCTCCATTAGTCAGTGCTTAGAAGTAATGCTCCATTACCTATGTAAGTCATTATATGTCACGTCTCTTTGCAATCGTTGTCAAGGGGACCACCAGGTAGCATCTCCGTGTGCCCACCTTCTACTATACGCTCCTGCATCATTACCCAGTGGCCAGAATTGGGAAGGAATTAGAATAGGGGTATGGTTTAGGACATTTCTTAGGCATTGGACTCAAATTTTACAGGGGGCCAGGAATCAAACCCAGACCTACTTGGTGAAAGGCGAGTGACGTCGCTCTGAGCCACCGAGCCAGCTCTTGTCCATTGAGCACTTGGAGCACTGTCGTTTGGAGTAAAACTATGAAAAACACTTGCATGAATGTACTTGGTCATTTGAGACAATAAAGGAGCATGTGGTTCTGCACCACTCTCAAGTGGTAGCAAACGCCTTACATTTCACTTGCCTCACAAACTCCCTCCTTTTGTAACCTAAGAAATCCAATTACTACTATCTTACTGTTTAATTGCATTTCACTAAAATTAAGCAGTTATAAATTTCAATAATGCTACACAATAAACAGCAGGGTACTTGGCAGGTACAACTCTACCCTGACCATTGAAAACTATCTCTCAAAAACTACTTTACCCTTCAGCTGTGCAGCAAGAACTGCTAGTGGGTAGTGTGAGTGTGAACCAAATTTGGGATTAACAGATGATAACATAAAATTGAGCTAATGAAACAGGCTGTCAAAAATGTAAATTGAGGATTGCAATTATTTTATTGTGCAGGAGGATTTAAAACATCCAACAAGTGTGTTTATGAAGACTGATGAAGTGTGTGAGATTAAAGAGGAGTTTCAAGATGAGAAAGAATATCAGTATGAAGAAATATTTCAAGGCAAAAAAGCGGGTCAGAATGAAAAAGAGGTAAGTATGTGAGGGTAATTATAGAGTCATAGCAACATATTTATTTCATTACAAAAGAATACGCAATTTATTATTAAATAATATAAAGGTAAATTTTACTTGCCCTAATATTATTTAATTTGTAGTTAAGAGCAATCCATAAATTATGTAATGCAAATTTGAAGTATTTTAAATACCCCATCATGACATATTCTTGAACCCCTCCCCCTCCCAATTATATAAAAAATAAAAAACATTTGTAGACTTTAATTTGAGTTGCATGTTAAAACTAATGATAATTAAATTTAGAATTAGTTGTTGACGCTGACCCCAACAATAAGATTGGAGATAATTTTTTAATGAAAAATGTGGCAAGGTAATTTCTGACAGCTAGCCATTTATCCGCTGTCATGGATGATGCATGGGTGAGACTTTTCTGCCAGCTTAAGAACATACTACAGTGATTTGAACAGTTTCTTAGTAATGTAACATATTTAATCAATCTATCGTGGATGAAATAGTATATTCTTCAAGTAACGCACAATAGTAATTTTATGTGCGAGTTGAAGACTGTACTTTCTCTACAACTGTGAAATAATCAGAATAGATTTTGAACAGATTTTGTTTTATTTGGAACTCAAGTATAAGAATTATCTACATCAAACATTTACTTCATTGTGTATGTTCAATGTGCTTCTTAATGTTGAGTAAATTTTCCATAAATTAGAGGGTTGATACTGTTCCAAATGTTTTGTAAAGTAAGCCAAGGAAACGTTCTTGCTAAAAGAATTCACCTTTCTTCCTTCACTCCATAAATGTTGTGTATGATTTTACACTCTCTAGCTTCAAGATTAATTTTTTGTTGAATGTTCATTGGAAAATATAATGAGAAACATGAGTACAACAATGTTTAGGTTAAGGTCATGAAACTGCAGAATAATTCACTTGAATACCGCAGTTCAAAAGAAGTGCAAATTGCAAAAAGATTACAATTCTACCCATGGATTTCGAAGTTCTAGGAATGTGATTGGTCGACAGGCTGTGGATTGCAAACAGAATCCACAAGGTTTGTAATCGAAATCATTCATTGATTAAATATACAGCAGGAGTTTGTATATTATTTAATGGTCGTAGAGAAAAATTTTTCCATGTATTTTAATAATTTCATAGTAATTTCTGTAATTTGTATAATATTATTATTTCTGTATTTATATTTTTTAAATTTAATTTGTTAATATCTTAATGTTTTAGTATGAGAGAGATAAAAGGAATTATTTCAGAAAATATTGACAATTTTGAAGATTAAAAAAGTGAAGAAAATATTGAAAATTAAAAAAAAAAAAAAATATGAACATTACATAACACTATGTACTACACTATTTACTCTTATGGGCACAATGAAAAAAAGGATTACATTGTATGGACATCTTTACAGATTACACTTTCAAAAATTAACCCGAAAACTCTTAATCCATTTCACAAAATTAAAGATGACCAATATATGGTTTAAAAAAGTTGAAAAGGACTTGGAGAAGCTCAGAATTACATTTTTACAGACTTTACTGAGTGGTCTTCAATGAGGACCAAACTCAAGAAATTCACTGGATTTGAGGACAAACCAAAAAAGAAGACATGGACCATTTGGACTGAGGAGAGGAAAGAAACATTGGGCCAAAATGAAAGAGATATGGAAGCGTAGAGAAGAAGAAAGAGGCAGAAACTTGAAATAAATGTAGTCCATATACTACTCATTCAAGAAAAAAACAACCACCAAAAACACAACACTAAGCTACCACCCCCTGCCCTTATCTAACTAAACGGAACACTGCCTGCCTTCTCCCTCTCTTAAGCATTACATAATTTATGAATGACCTGTAAACAGGCTAAAAATAATCCTTAGAATCAAGTTTTAGAGTTGAGCTTTTGAAAATGTAAATTCAGGGCTGTTGCTTTTGTTGTAATTCTGTTTCATTGTGCAGGAGGAGTTAGAACATCCAGTCGCTGTGTTTCTGAAGACTGAAGCTGTGTGTGATGTTCAAGAGCAATTTCAAGATGAAGAAGAAAGTTGGAATGATGAAGTATTTCAAGAAAACAAACCAATTAAGAATGAAGAGGGGGTAAGAATGAAGAAATAACTAGTAAGGGTAAACATTTCTAAAGCAGTATCAAATGGTTCTGGCAAAAATTGGCCTTTAATACAGGTGACCACTTAATCAAGGTAGTCAAGTTAGGGGAGATTACCTTTTGTTCTCTATTGTTTCATTGGTTTGCGTCTTTCCCTGCTTAAAAATGTCAACAAGTTTTCTTGCAGAAACCTCTTTCTTATTTTCTGGAATCATGTGTCTCTTCTTGGCAAGTCAAACTTCAAACAAACCGTTTACTTGTAACTCATATTCTTACTGAAGAAAATAAATTTCTGCCTTCACTGCAACAAACTCACACGCAAAATAGATTTAGAGAAACAATTCATATTCTGTAGTAACTTTAGAGCAAGGCGGTCAGATATTAGGGGGTGTATTTTATTATAAAAATTAAGATAATTTATTGAGTGTACATAATAATATTTTTTAAGTGTTTTTTTTAAATTTGGAATTGGTTTTTAAAGTTTTGAAAGGAAATTTGAGTTTTTAAAGTTTTGAAAATCTATTTTTAAAGTGAGAATAATTTTTATTTAAAAGATTAGGAAGTAAAGTTGATTGAATATATATATTTTGATTGAATATTGAAATATATCATTGAACGTGTAAATTGAATTAAACTGAAATATTATTTTCCATTATGTAGAAGACAGGGGAGGTTTTCTACTTGTAAACAAGTTCAAAAATTCATATTTTTGGTCAGAATCTTTGTTGAAATTGTTTCACTTAATTTAGCTTTTAGGCATATTTTACAGTTTTACTTGGTTATGTAGATACTTCAAACCAGAGATTTTTTATTTATTTACTGTATGGACATTAATATCTCCAATTTACAAATATAACACAATAGAAGATTACAAGAATTATTTATAGCAAAATAAAATTTGTAAGAAAAATAATTTACAAGATCTAGCATAGTGACTAACATAAAAAATGTGAATTTATTACAAGTATATAATTATTTATGTATTTTTGAAGAACTGAGGATCTCAATATGTTAACACTCACTCTTATTAAGAACTAAAGTATTTAGATTTTGGCTATTATAATTTTACCAGTTCTAAAGAAAAAGTTATTTGAAGTATAGTTTAGAATAATTATGGAAGAAATAGTTTTTTAATATGTGCCAGTTAGACCTTTAGGGACATGAAACAACAGTTACTGTCATATGGCCACTATGATACCACGAATAATGGTTTATTTAGGGAAATAATAAACTGTATATCCTACACTTTTTAGAATGGAATACTGGGCATTTTGTGAGATTCTTGTGTAATTTATGATTTAGAATTGGTAAGTGCAACCCAACTCTTGAGGAGAGGAAATCGAAAAATTTCTGTGTACTCTTTCAAGCCTATTGATCGTGCAAACCATGATATTAAAAAACTACCCTGGACAAAAGTGGGAACAGATTTCAGATGGGCAACCTCCTGGTGTTTAAATGTGATTTCAACCTTTTTTTGCGCTGTGTTGCAGGCCCCTTGTTCCTGCAGTGAGAGTGGATTTCCTTGCTTTTCAATAAGCAGAAGATCGGTTCTTTATTCCAGGTGAGTAGAAGAAATATAACACATTTGTTCATGTATTCTTTATTAATGCGCATGGTATTGAGTGTAAGTGAATGCTTAAGTGGGATCCATGGACTGAAAGGAAAGATTTAACTTAAATCCTTTCTTGCCCACAACATTGCCTTATCTCGCGAAAGCCCTGCATCTCTTATGAGACTTATCCTGAGCGAGCAGTAATACCTAGGGTAGTTTGCCTTGCTTCCCTAGGGGCGCTAGTTGCACCTAATTTTGATTTTGATTTGAATCTTAGATAGGCGCGGTCAAGGTACAATATCTGCAATCTTATCAGTACTTCAAATAAAATGATTGGTGCTAAATTGGCTTGAGGATTTATCTTGCCAGGATCGGCCAAGTGCCTTTCCTGGAATCTGTATTTACTTGCCAACAAGCATCTGCATGCCCGCTGTCAATTTTTGGCACCTCTAAAATCCCCAGACTTTAACCTAGGTTTTGGAACCTGTGGACTTGGGGATGCAGTAGCCAGCCATCGGATGATCACTATACATCAAAGTGGTTATTTTTCTACATGCTCAGTATTATCTTGTTGAACATTTTTAACCTGTTTGAAAACATGTTCATTGTGAAGTTTATTAAAAATAATCTGTTAGAATTATTGGAAATCAGTTACATGTTACTTCTTTTTCTTCACATTCCTCTTGAGAAGTTCCTTTTAATTTCAGTGTAATATATTATTCACTTTCTCTTAGAAATATTGGCAGGATTTCTTGATTCCAAGCTCAACTTTGCTCTTCAGTTGTTAAATGGACTTGAAGCTGGCACATGCTCACACTAATAAACCTTCAATGCGTGCATTAAAGTTAACTTAATTAAAATGAATGCTTCCCCCTCCTGAGAAATATAACTGTACAGAGTAATCCTATGATGTGTTCAGTTGCTGAAAGATACTGAATTACTAGTAACCTCTTCTTCTGTTTGTCATCAAGTTACATTCAACATTATGAGGAGAAGTGATGGTCGGCAGATACAGGTTAATCTATGAAAGGTGCTTGGTGTTTGTCAGCTGGTCCAGATGACTGCTTAAAACAGAGATTAATAACACATGCCGTTGAGACAGATCTGGCTGTCCCAAAGAAAAATATCTGTTAATGCCACGTGTATTTGTTTACATCTGGAGTAAAGTTATAAGTGAACAAATTTTTGCTTTCTTTCCTTTCATTGCCTATTCATAAGAGGAATTTAAACAGTAATAAAGATATGAAATTCTTTGTTACTTTTGCTTATTAACTACATTCTGTCAACAGGCACAGGCACTTCCAGTGAATCGCTGACTACCAGAGAACCTTATGCAGACTTGGTTTGTAACTGTGGTGAGCACTTCTGCACAGAGGAAGCTGCTGTGGCGCACGCAAACACTCATATAGGAGTGAAACATTGTCCTACAAGCAATAAGCTCTTTTCAACTGAGGGGCTGGTTGTGCCGCCCTTAACAAGCAACACAGGCGTCAAACCTTACAAATGTGAAGTCTGCAAGAAAAGATTCAGACATGAAGATATTTTTTTTGCACATATGCGTGTACACACTGGTGAGAAAACTTTTCAGTGCAATGTCTGCAATTATTACTTCATGGAAAGAGGAGATTTAATAGCACACATGCGTTCTCACACTGAGGGCAAAATTTATCAGTGTGACATCTGTAAAAAGATTTTCAAGCAAATGAAAAATTTATTTACTCATATGCGTGTACACATCGGTGGGAAAAATTTTCAATGCGGAATCTGCAATAAGAACTTCAAGGACAGAGGAGATTTAATAGTACATGTACGCTCACATACAGCCGATAAACATCCAGTCTGGCGTGCAAAAGAACAATTTCAGGTGTGATGATAATTTATATGGACACATTCATATACACACCATGAAGAAACCTTGTCAGTATGATGTTTCAATATGAACATAATGCAAAGAGGTTTAACAGCACACACATGAATTGACACAAGTAACAGACCTTGCCAATGCAACATGCGCGAATGGAGTTTCAACAATCTTCAGGCACACAAGCTATCGAGCTGACTCACACTTGCAAGAAATCTTAAGAAACCATTTGTTGCTATGTACTGTTACATTCAAGTTTATCATCCACATACTCTGACTCATAAAAGTAATAAAACAAAGGTATCTTTCAAATGGGAGGTATTTATGGTGAGTTTTGGCTTACAATCAAGGATGCAAACAAATACCTTCCTAATAAGGTATGATCCAGTCATGTTCTAGGGTAATGAGATGAACCCTGAGCAGGGCAATTGTTACCTCAAGTACAGTTTGCAATATCCCCGTTTTTTTATTTCTTATAAAATGCTCTTTTTGACATAACTGAAGGTTGTGATGGCTGTCAACAGTTATGTCTTTGCTTACAGTATATATACAGGTGTCCAGAGAGGAAACGTCGAAATTTCAAAAATAAGCTTTAAAGACGATTTTAAGCAAATTTTGTCTAATAGACTACTTGGATATTCCAAATAGCTGAGCCACAATAAACATTCAAAAGTTTGTGTGAAAAAATGTTTCTAGGCAAAAATTTGCATTGCAGAAGCATGTAAACTCTCCAGAAACATTGTTTATGATTTACAAAAGAAATGAATATATTTGTTCTTAAAGAAAACTTAATCCAGAAATGAAAAAGCAGTCAAATTGGGGAAATACAGCTATAAATAATTCCTTTCTTAATTTTTTTGTTTGTTAATGCTTAGAAATATTCTCAGCGCTTCAACTCACTTCGAATCAACTTCTGGATGTCATAGAAGAAGAAAAATTGTTAAGAAACTTGTGCAGAAAAGAAACGATCCAAAATGACATTAGTAGCATGTGTTCATGTAATTGAAAGGAAGACTGTGATATGTATGTGCATATGTTTTTTTTCTCTTCTGAAGTGACTTGCTCTCATTTCTCAGATGGAATTGTGAGAGCCAGAAAAAAACAACAATGGCAACAAAAACTAACCAATCTGGTGCCGGACATACTGTTTCTTGTGAAGCGTGAAGAAATCAAGTGTGAAATTGTTCAAAAGAATTCAGAGAAGTGGAATGTGCTTATTACTGTGATTTTAGAAGTAGATTTTATATTTTTTTAAGTTGAAAATTAAATTGTAAATAGAAGTTACATATGATCGCATGTAAATAGAAGTAATATCAGATCTGCTGCTGTATAGTAAATTTATTATCTACTGTATAGTAAATACTGTATATTTATGATCTGCTGCTGTATAGTAAAATTTCCAAAACAATAAAGAAACAAATAAATAAATAAATACATATGTATATTCTTCCTTTGTATATCACCCTTTCTTATTACACTTGGAATGCATTAAGATAAATTCCAGCATTTGCTTGAATTATGTTTGAACTTGAAGTATGTTTTTAATATTTTCCCTATTTTTCCTTATTCTAAATCAATTAAACCACTCAAAAATACTGTTTTTCAAAAAAATTGTTTTCAATTGTCATTCCTCCTTTGTTTAGGCTACACCTCTCTCTTACTCACAATATTTCAGATGATCCTTTGAATTATTTGTGATGAGGCTAGCAAGTATACTGTACATGTATGAAATTTGAACACCTCAGGAGATTTGTTACTCCCAAAAAGTTTAGAGTGAACGTTTTAGCATTACCATTTATTTTCATCTTGTTATTGACTAGTAGGTGAATGTTATTTCCAAAGTTAGTTGTAATAATGAATGTTGTACTTGCATTCATAAATTGACTAGGATGTATGAACAACTTAATAATTTTTGGTGTTTTAATACATTAGAAAACAGCCTATACTCCAAAGCTAAATCTGCTACAAGAATATTCATTAGTCTTTTCAGTTTTTGCCACTTTAACTTTGTTTGGTTCTTTCAATGTTTTGCTTTCCAATCCATAAAAATTTCACAAAAAATATAACTTCTCAGCTTAAAAAGCCTTGAAAATTATTGAATCTAATACTGACCAAGCTATTAATTAATTATAATAAATTATTCAAACAAGATAAAGATAGAAGTTCTCAGATTAGAAAATTATTGATTTTTAAAAAATAATTTGCAAGATAACACATTACCATCAGAAACAATATTTGTGCAACTACAATTGAGAGACCATAAATAATTAAAACATGTGCAATATGGATGAAGACCCATGTACCAACAATACTGTTGTGTTACATCAGAAAACAGTTAAAAACTGTGTGGCACACTCTGGGGATAGGTGAAATCTGTGCACAACTAAAGAGTAAATACAGATTTGATAAATAATAAAAATTTTGGTTGATATTATACACTTAATTACTCCAGTTGGAAGAATACAAACTTCATGAAGCAAGTTTCTAAAAGGACCTCTATTTCAATACACATAACACTTACAACAACAATCTATAATTCATGGATTTAAATAAATAGTGTTTGTGCCCGATGAGTGATTCGTCTTTACTAACAGATACGTATTAAATTGCCGTTGTGAAATTAAACAAAATTCAGAAGAAAAACAAAATGGTCCTGAGCGCCGTGTTTCGTTGAGAAGGCCGTCAGTTCGAATTGCGCGCCCGGAAGTAACAAACATCTAATCATAACACAATCATCCATGGTTCACTTTTCTCGATAAAGATAATTTTGACAGAAAAACAATATACGCTATTCGTGATGAAATTTGACGATGTGTCTATGATATTTGTCTGTCATACTCGAGTTGAAACACACTATATTTTGTTTGTATACATTTTTTTGACAGATTCTAAAACAGTTGTGTATCGCTCTGCGAAACATGTTCTTTCGCCTGGCAGATTGAGGCCAATACATACTCTTTGGATGAGGCGAGCGTCAGCTGTTATTCTAATGTATTAAAAGTTTTTGGATACACCAGTACATACTTTTTGGTGAAATTACACCGCCTCAAAATATCAGTTTGTATTATGCGTATAGGTAGATGTTAGGGGTTAGGGATTGTTTACTGGGGATATTTACCTGTTATTTACATTTTTCCGTTATTGCACTAAATGATATTGTAAGAATTGATACAGATCTATAGTCTGTAGCAGGGAAGAAATTCTTATTAAAAATAAGTATTATAATATTATTGAGTGAATAGTCATCAAGAAAAATGTAAACAGACAGGACGAACTTAAAAGACCCAGCGTTGTGTACATGACTGTCATTATATATTCCTCCTTGTGATGGATGTTGAAGAGCCAGCAGTGTTAGTAAAATAATCTTTGCCTCTTCCAGTACTCTGAGAGTGTCAAAGGCAGATTCGTGTTGAAACAGTAAACTACATAATTTTTTATTAATATGGAGAAAATAGAAATATTGTCTGAGTGTGTGATTAAAATAGAAAATGTAAGTATTATAATTTAATGTAGTATAATCATGTTTTCCCTAGGAATGGTATTTTAAGGAGTATAGAACTATAATATTGTTTTCAAGTTCTCAAATTTTAAACTCTTTATAATAAAAATTATAAGGGTTTGTTACTACTACATTTTTTTGTTGTTGTTGAAAAGAACTATTGACTGTCACAATGTTGGAAGGAAATGTACTGTTTAGGAGATATGCGATAATCTTGCTTATACATGAGTAGGCGTATTAATACATTGTACTGAAAAATTTTAAATATCATATTTGAGACTTGAAATGGGAGCAGTTAATGTTTTCTAAAAATTTCTGCTCCTCTTGTCAGGTAAAAGCAGAACCTGTTGATGTCACTGAAGAGGAAGCATGCAGTTTAAGAGTGAGTTGTTTGTTTTTTCTCTTTTTATTTAATGAGTTAAGAAGTTAATTTTGTTTTCAAACTCTAAGTAGGGAATTCGAAGTTGACATGACTTGCGTTCGGGTTTATAACAGTTGCAAGCTTTTATTAAATTGCAGAGTACTGGAGATGAATAAGGTTTGCTTTCAAATCAATCAATTAGGTACTTTATCAAATATCCATAATTGTAGTGGTTGATTTGCCCCCTTTAAAACAAAACTGCTTGTGAGAGTAAGCAGTATTCTGTAGGTAGGTAATACGTTGTTTGAAATATGCTCAAAAGTTGGTGATTGTGGGCCACTGTGTATAAGAAACTTCTACAAACTAGTGTGGACAGAGTGAATACCAGCGAGTGACTCGCAGGGAGCAAGTCACACTCACTCTAATACAGACTTATGACTTCCTGCATATGATACTCTCTGCACACTACACAGGCTAAACACCAGCAATATTTCAATGGACTATTATTGGTTTATTCTTTAATACAGGATGGTAACCTTACTTTAGCTTGGCCACACTGTGAGTATATGTGTGTCGTGGAGTGGGAAACACATACTTGCATATATTTTTTTGGTGTGAAAATACATTGGTAACATTTGCACGTCAAACTAAATCCTGGAGATTGGAGCACACACAGACAGTTGCAAACTTGGATTCGCACATGGTTGAGAGACACCTTTGTCTTAAACATATGTTGGAATTTTGTGGTTTCCAGAGACAAACTTGTTTAGGCTTACTTTTATTTAACATACAATAAACAATCCATACAAGTACTAAAAACACTTTTTGTCACAGCGCAGTGCCATAAAAGGGAATTAAAGATTAACCCAATATTGTCAAATGAGAGAGGGAAAAGAGCTCGTTTATAGCCTAAAGATAATGATAATGAACGATCATATTCCAAAATGAAGCTTTCAGAATAGTGTAATAAGGGATATTGCTTTTCTTTTAAATTTTGCTTCCTTGTGCAGAAGGAGTTTGTATGTCCAACTACTGTCTTACTAAAGAATGAAGCAGGACGTGTGTTAGAAGATGTGTTCCACGAAAAAGAGGAAAGTTGGAATGAAGAAGCATTTCAAGGCAATGAAGCTAGTGAGGATGAAAATGAGGTAAGAATAAGTGGTACCTGCATATTCAATTTGAGATTTATTTGTAGTTGCTTAGCAGCGTATTTATGATGTGCAGAAGAATTAACAGAATCTAATATTAGTTGTCCCTAGCAAACAGTAAATAATACATAAAGTCAAAATTTTGAACAAAGGTATTTAAAAAGGAAATTAAGCTATATTGCTTTAAAATAATTTTTTTATCTTGTGCAGGAGGAGTTGGAATATCCAGCTACTGTGTTTGTGAAGTCTGAAGAAGGGTGTAAGATAGAAGAAGATTTTCAGGATGGAGAAGAAAGTTGGGATAACATAGCAAGTCAGAATGAAAAGGTGCGTATAAATGGGTTGTAGTTATTGCATCAAAAAACCAGCCAATATGAAAATGATTGTCACATTCAGTTATTCCGGTCATGGCTGTGCTACTTGTATATGGTTAATTGTACTCTGATGCATCCCAGGGGACTATTTTGTGAAGAACAATACTGAATAATAGTTTCACAGTTAAAGTAGGGTACACGGTACACCCTTAAAGAAGTGGTGGCGAGGAGGGGGAGGGGAAAGAGACGAGGGGTCTCCTTAAGCCCTCCCTCAAATTACGTTAAGCTCTCTGACTGAAGTGAATGAAACTTAACATTAGATGATTTTTATGGCTGTTTGACTGGTTTTATAACAAAGATAAGGTCATTACTAATACCTGAATCATACTCAACTTGATTTCCGCAAACTATGACCCCTTCTGCACAGAACACTTATACACATAATGAGTCGCCCCTTTCTTGCTACACTTCCACTTCAAACCATCACACAACTTCTTTCGCTTGGCCAACCACATAGGACACTTACACACAACACACTTAAATCCTGCAGCAATGAAGCCACGTTCTTGCGCCCATTCAATGACAGCCAAACACCCCCTTGGGTGCAACTTGTAAAAAAGTTACATTTATTCTCACCATCATAGTGCAGACACTTGACACTCAAAAACACAAATCACAAAGAATCTGAAGAACGCAAGAAACAACTGTATGACAGCAACATAGCTAACCACTTCGACAGCTACCCGACACAGGAAATCACGTAGACAAAAACATGAATTATGTGCCCCCACACACCATTTCGTAATGAAGTTTCGAAAAGATATTAGAGTGAAAATGACCTCTCCTCCTCCCCAACTTTTAACGTCACGTTCGTGACCAATCACTAACTATTAACATTATTTCAGAAGTGTATCTTTTTACAATTTTAATAAGTTATGCATATTGTTCACCACCCCTCCTCACCAAAAGGTTCCCCTCATAACATCCTTTGTCCCTTCCGCCGTGGAGTTCTCCTTTGCTGGAGCTTTGCGAACTGCCAGTTTAAATAACTTCAAGTTGTACCGTATACTAGACTTCAGCCAACTTCACTTGAAACATTTTTAGTATCCAAAGTTGAATGTATCAAAACAATATCCATGTATGGTATGTTTTTGTCATATTGATTGGTTGGTTGGTGGCACTGAAGTATCAAGTAGAATGCCAAAATAACGTAATGGAATCTTGATGAATGATGCAGCTGTTCAGCAGTGAATATCTGTTTTAAAGGGAGAGATACTCTCTCTGTAATTTTTTAGGTAATTCATTTTATTTCTGTGAATTTGTTTGCATACGAGTTTAGAGCAATAATAGGTAACAAAATATAACTTTATTTTAGTTGGTCAAAAGATTTCTTTCAGTATTTTGTTTTGTTCCTTCTGTAGCTTCCTGCAAGACTAAATCAAAAGGCTGACCCCACCTCTAGTCGATTAAGTCCCATAATCAGTCCATTAAGTCCCATGTTCATCCAATTATTGTTTCCCTATTTTTCTATCTTTAAACAAAATGGTTTAAACTTTAGTTGGTCCTGTAGGAACATTCATCCCAGTATTATTGCAGTTTTGTTGACCTTCAACAGTCTGTGACTCCTCTGGGTTTACCAATACTGCACTATTTGCCATGAAGCTATCACTTAAAAGTGTGTTCGCTTATGAACTCCATTCTGTTAATCACTTTTTGACAGCAAAAAATTAAATGGCTCTCGGTATTTATTACCAGTTAGTGTGTGTTTATGGTGAGGTATGAATGATCATCCAAATGATTCGCGAATGTCATGGTTCTGGGCGGGACGGCAAAATGTACATGATGACAGGCGCATTAGTAGACCAGTTACTGCTACATGTATTGCAGCCACAGTTATAGTTTGGAATACGATGGATGAAGATCAGCATGTCAGCTTTGATGATTTAATGATTGGCTGGCCTCTTGGTATGGAAAAGGGTGCTGTTTTATTGGGACAATCCTCTCAGATGTCTTGCATGATTGAAAAATTTGTTCAAGATGGGACCCACGTTTGCTTATTGATGCTTACAAGCAACAACGGATTGAGTCGACCTGAGCTTTCGTGCAAATCCATCAAAGAGAGGGTCATAAGCTGTTTTCCTGGATGTTACTGGAGGAGAAAGTTGGGTGCATCATTCAACTCCATAAAAAAAACAATGAGGGTTATGGTAAGGAAGAAATATGGCAAACATGCACCCAAAAAAGACCAAGACATCAAAGTTATGACTACTGTGGTTTGGGACTCTTTAAGTGTTTTACTGGTAGACTACCTGTGCCAACGCACTATTATCACAGCTGAGAAGTACTGGGCAGTCCTTACAAACCTCAGAGGTGCATTCAAACAGAAACTTTCTGTTTTCTGTCTCAGAAATTGTTGCTCTTTCAAGGCAATGCACGCCCCCAAGGAGATTGTAGGCCCCAGGGTTTGTTGCAGAACGTCAAATGGGATGTTTTTCCCTATCGCCCTTATTCTCCGGATCTTGACTCTAGTGACTTCCATCTCTTTCCGCAACTCAAGTTGCACCTTGGAGGTAAGCAGCTTGAGAATAATGAAGAGGTGGAAGCACTGGCTGTGGTTACTGTCGTAACTTTGTACATTGAAGGTATCAAACACTGCTGCCAAGAAACAAAACGTGTTTGAACAGTAATTGTGACTTTGTGGAGAAGTAGTGTACAAGTTGTAGAATGGAGAAAAAAATCACTAGTGTAAATAATCCACTTGTATTTTTAACAAAATTAGGAGACTTAATTATTGGATGACACTTGTAATTTTAGTAACGAATTGATGTTCATATCTAAGGAAAGGTCGTACACTTTTGTTCTTTCTTAGAGCGTGCCATCAGATTGAGTAACTTATTATGTATGTCAAGCATTAAATTAAATCACATTTTTAAAATATTTTTTATACAAAAGTCTGATTTAACCAGAGCACAACTAGATTACCTGAAAAATCTAGAGGGGGGAGAGAGTGTGTGTGTAATAGGATTGTTTCCTATTTGGTTATATCCTGATACAAAACAAATTTAAAAAATGCTCCTCATGCTCCTCAAATAGATGAACAAATTTATTTGAATTTTATTATTTATCAGGATATAAGCAAATAGGAAATAATCCTATTAAACTCTCAGAAGTAAGGATAGCTCTCACAGTCCAACTGAATGTGAAATGTATGTGGGTAGTTTCCTTACATTTATCCTGCTTAAATCAGCTGGTTTCTGCAAAAAATGTATTGTATACAAAATTATTACCTCTTTTGGTTATGATATTAATTACTTGTGTTTGTTACATTTCAGGAAGACCTTGCGTCTTTAAGCAAAAGTGGATTTCTTGCTTCAATTAGAGAGAAAATTGGTGCATTACTCCCTGGTGAGTAAAAGAAAACATTCAACTATTGTTTGAAATCTGTCCCTTTATTCTGCATGCTACCACCATTGAAATATCTGGCCTGGGGAATTTTCCCTTGTTTGTATGGACATGATTCTTTAACAAATACTGGGATTCATGACATTGGGAGAGGGTTTCTTGGCAGTTAAATAATGAAATAGATATTGAAAAAAATTACATTCCTCCATAGGTGAGTTCTCTCAGCTATCTACTGGACTGACTGTGAGGGGATCACGGCATCAATTGATATCTCTGCACTTCCTATGGTCCACTGGGAGGTCCTGCAGTTCAAGTTCCAAAGTTGGCAGAATTTTCGAAACAACCTACATGCCTAGGTTGGAAGCAGCCACTCTCTACATTACAATTATAGTGCGTGGCTGCTCTGATCAGTTGTTTCCCAAGGTTTCTCCGATCAACATTAGGCAAATGCCAAAGCAGTACCATAAAAACGCACCATGAAACACGGGCCATCTTTCCTGTGTAGTCCTTGTATTATCCCCACCCATTACTTACACACACATACACTTACACTTACAAGCACTACACTATCACATATGTTGGGAATCCATTTAGGAGTTTTGAGCTAGACCTGGCTGGGGCAGTGCCCCTGTGGTGGGAGGTAGCTGGTTGGGGGAAATCCCTACATGGTGACATGTAAGTCAGTGTCAGAGCTTGCCATCTAGCAGGGAAGATCACTGTCACCTCCTGCAATAAAAAAAAGCTCTGCACTTATGAAACTAATGAGCTTAGCCCAATCAATTGATCAACATGTTGTTGGTGGACGATGTTAAATAGTTGAAGCATAATGAAATGTTAAGTTCAAACTTTGTTTTGGAAAAAACGTTTTGCTGAACGTTTCTTCAGAGTTGTACCTTTTTTTCTGTGATTCATTCCCAACTCAAGTAATGACAATGTGTGATATTTATACTTTTCTGTCTTTCAACAGGTCCAGGCACTTCTGAGTCCCTGACAGCAGGAGATCCTAATGCAGATTTGGTTTGTGCCTGTGGCGAACGTTTTGCCACAGAGGAAGCAGTTGCGGCACATGCAAACACCCATATTGAGGCAAAACTGTTCCAGTGTCCTGTATGCAACAAGAAATTTCCAACTCAAGGGGTTGCTGTGCGACACATTAGAAGCCACTCAGATGGCAAACCTTATATCTGTGACATATGCAAGAAGATTTTCAGACGTGAAGAATATTTTTTTAGACATATGGACAGACACACTGGTGAAAAAACAATTCAATGTGACTTCTGCAAGAAGACCTTCCTACAAAATGAAACTTTAAGAGCACACATGCGGTTCCACACTGGTGACAAACCTTTCCAATGTCAATTCTGCAAAAAGAATTTCAGGCTAAAAAATAATTTATTTAAACATATGCACATACACAGTTGTGAGCAACGTGTTCAGTGCAATGTCTGCAATAAGAGCTTTGCACGAAGAAGGGTTTTAATAGAACACATGCGAATTCACACAGGTGACAAACCTTTTCAGTGTCATGTCTGCAATAAGAGCTTCAGGCAAAGAGGATGCTTAAATGCACATTTACGTATTCACACTGGAGAAAAACCATACCAATGTGATGTCTGTGAAAGAAAGTTCACTCATTTTTCTAGTTTATATCATCACACATGGACTCACACTGGGAAGAAATCATAGCACATTGACACGCAAGATGGGGTTTAAGAATAGAATAGATTGAGATAGACACCAGACTGCTAGTGTATTTAAACTATTAGCATAATGATGGTCAACATACTCAGACCTCTTGAAGAAAAAACCTAAGGAATACTTCAAAAGAATTTGTGGTCAATATTTTTGACTTAACACTATTTGAGGTGGTATCTCATACCATCCTAGAAAACTATGATCCAATCATGCATCGTATTGGGAAACTAAACTTGTGGAAGAGTGTTTGTGTTAATTTCACTCTCTCCTACCATAGAGGAATTCTAGGAGGCACCACTTCAACTATGTTGTTGAAGTTGTGTTAATTCTGTGACTTGCATAACATTGTTTTGTCACCTGAGTGATAGCTTGATTCTCTGCCAGACGGTGAAAGGAGTGTAGCAGGATTTGTGTGGTCAGGCAGGAAGAGGAGGCCTCACGGCCTGAGCCTCGCCACAAAAAATAAGGCTGAATTGAATTGATTTGAACTGAATTCCAAGGATTTGTTCACATTGAATGTGGAGTACTACTATTTTATATAGTCAGTCGTATATCAAGGTAAATCGAAAATCATTGCCTTATCCCTTCAGCCAGGGTCCCAGCGCCATTCGTATCCAGCGATCCCAGAAGTCTTTCCATCTTCCATCAGAATGTCTTGAGCAGATTAACTTCCATAACTTTCACAGACCATGGTTAAGAATGAATTGTGGAAAATATACTTATTTAATTCGTAATCTTAAAAAATTCAATTAAATTTTGCAATATACAAACATTTATTATAAGAAATGATCATGAACTGCAGGGTGAAAGGCCAGGGAGAGGGGGGGGGGGTTTCCTGGTCAAGCAGTAGACCTGAAATAAAGGCCAGGGGAGGGGGGGGTGTACCTGGTCAAGCAGTAGACCTGAAATATTTCAGTCTTCCATGTGTTCCTTGTTTCTTTCCTTATTTTTGCTCTCCACTTTTTATATGTTATGTTGTTCTCTTGTTTCTGTGTCTAGTAATTTCGTATAGTCTTTCTTCTTGTTTACAATGATTTCTTGTATTTCTTCATTTCAGGATCATATCCACTTCTTTTTTGGTCTTGTAACTCCTTAGCTGCTTCCATTATTGCTTGTTTTAGAGTTGTCCAGAATTTTTGTACATTTTGTTTGTGTAAGTTTTGCAGTTTATCCTGAAGTCTTTTTCCATATATACATCGAACACTTCCTTCTTTTAATACTGGGACCTTTAATTTGAGTCTCATTAAGGTTTTCTTCTCTTTCTTAGTGTTGGGGTTTGATTTTAATTTTCGGGTATTATATTTGTTTTATTTTTGAAAACGAAATGTTCACATTATACCGTATTTACCTGAAAAGACAAACTATGTTTATATAACTTGAAATCAGTTCCAAACTAGGTAATGAAATTGAAAAAAAGACAAACATGTACATTATTTATATTTTTATTAACATTATGCATAAATTATTTTGTGCATGTTAATATTTTATACACTAAATAAATTAAACTCCCATTTTACCACATTCACTTTAATAATGCCTCTCAATCGTCATCTTCACTTGTCTCATCGTCACTCATTCTCGCTTCATAACTCGTGATCTTCTGTGCCATCCAGACTGTTGCTTACACAGCACTTTTGAAACCTTTTATTATGCATTCAGTAGAAATAGTATTCCATTCTTTTAACATTGTAAGGTAATGGAATACCTCTGTGATAAATTTGCACCATTAAACATGGTTTCTACACCGTCTATGCCTTCTATCTATATTAATTCTAAATTTGCAATGCTGGGAGAAATACAAAGAAAACCAAGCAGCTTCCGGCTACTTTAGAGAAGGCTGTTTTCTTTAAATGCCCAGGAACTTGGGAACGTCCAAAAACAATGACTGGAAAAGCAAATATTTTATTTTGCTATTCAGCCCCTCCTACTACTCGGTACTGTGTGATGTCTCCAAGGAAGAACCCACCTGCCATTGAATATTTGGCTGCATATTTTTTGATATTCCTGTTATATAAAGAGCTATTGTACTGTACATATTCTATATTATAATATTCATGAAGTCTGTTTTTGTTGAAATATTTAATTTATTGCACTGTTATGCAAGAGTTTTTTTATTTGTTGTTCAGGAGCAGTGTGCAATGTACTTTTTGGAAAAATATTTTGTGATTGCTGTTGTTCCTGTTTTGCAGTTTTGCTGTTGCTGTCATTTTAATATTAAAAATAAAATGATTTTTTAAGAGCTCATCTTGTTTTTTTAAAAATATTTTCATCAACATTTTTGAGGTCACTTGGAAACCACAGATTTGTGAAAACAATGACAACCCTGATAGGGATAGTTAAACATGTCCAATGTGTTAAACTGTCAAATTTAAGGTACATAGGTGTATGTTGTGTATGACCTAGGTGTGAAAATAAATAATGCTGAAATGTTTGACCAGGAGATGGGGCTCAAAGCGTTAACTGATGTCACTGCATATTTCTTATTTATTATGGTACAGATATCAATAGAGGTAAAGGTGGTGATACATTTATATAATATGATCTTCCTTGGTACCTTTTTATACATCGTAAACATTCTAGCAGGAACAATTTTAACATCTACCTAGTTTAATAACTCCTTTTGCCATCATAGTTCTGTGATTCAGTTGTACGTCAGAGCTGATGTGAAACAGGTGTTTGTGTTTTCTCTGTTCTAAAAGCTTTGGAAGGTAAGTCTTTGACTTTTTATAGTTTGACTTCCTTTAAACCGATTTAAATTCTTAGTAAGTGAAATACAATATGTTTTAAATATTGTGTTTATGTCTGTAATCTGTAATTTTGAACATATTAGTTTGCAGAATTTTAATACAGCGATGGTAGTAAAAGGAGCCCCAAAACTATGGTGCATATATGAGCTCCAAACATACATTACGCCTACATGCATTACAACTACAATTATAGACACAACTTGTGTTCATACTATTTTTGTTCTAAAAGAAAAAGTAACTAGTGGTGCTACAAAATGGCACAGACTTTCTCATACTAGTTAGTTTCCTAATTTCATCGGTGGGGCTAGCTTTCTGGTCGTTCCCCCTACCAGCTGCCATGTTTCCCAGCCCAAACATCATTTTTTCACATTTGCTCCATTTTTCGGTGTCCTAATGGCAGAACCAAAAAATAATTTTAAGAATACTATTGAAGAGTAAAACCTTGTCCTGTATGGAAATTTTCGTTGAAACATTTTGTGCCATTTTAACAAAAATGGCCTTTAAGCATTATTGTAAGTGAAATAGGAACCTCTTTTTCACAGAAAACTATTGAAATTTCGGAAAACTATATGAAGTTGTTTAAGCACTACCACTCACAAATGCAATGTTATATACAAATCGCCAGAAATGAGCATATTAACGGCATGAGAGATGTTTAAAAGTATGTATATTTGTGTAATTTTTGAAGAAACAAAAGAATAGAGCAAAATTAATTTTATGCCATATTGAACAGTATAATTTGCATTATTCGCACAAAAAGTTTGAAGAAAAACTTTGGAACCATTTTTGAGAAAATGTGCAAATTTGAACTCCTTTTTACAGAAATTTGTTGAGTTTTCGTGAAAATGTATATGACATTGTTTAAAGCTCATGTGCTTGTATATGCAATAATATGAACAACTCACCTCTTAACGTAAATATAAATGACATGAGACAAGTCAAAAATACAATAGTGTAGATTTGAAAAAACAAAAGATTACAAAATAGCATTTATGTCATCTTATAGAGTACATTTAATACTATCCCTCCCAAAAGTTACAAGAAAAA
Organism: Gryllus bimaculatus; assembly: GCA_017312745.1. Lineage (NCBI taxonomy): Eukaryota > Metazoa > Arthropoda > Insecta > Orthoptera > Gryllidae > Gryllus > Gryllus bimaculatus. The sequence continues at coordinate 427,689 of BOPP01000163.1, forward strand.
ATCTGGAACCGTTTTCAAGAAAATTCTTTGATATTTTTTAATATTGCACAGATTGGTCATAATATTGCTCGAAAACTAATTAAATTTTCAAAAAAATGTGCATGAGCTCAACGAAATAACTAATTGTGGAAAAAAAATTTTACTTGAAAGAAAAATCTCGATCTTCAATTTTTAGTTGTAGGAAGATGCTGAAAAAAATTCAACCTCTTGCAATTTTCAAAAATTCAGAGTTTTGAGTGAAAATTAGACCTTTGCCATCCTTATAAATGTATTTCGCTCTCTTTTAACAAGAAATTTACAGTATTTCACTCTCGTTTTACAATATTTTTTTTATAATGTTTAAACAAGTGTTGACAACGAATTGATCATATTTGTGTTTTAAAATAGCATTTACTTCACTGTTTTTAAAAGTCAAAATGTAAGTTGGCGCTTGTATTTTCACCTACTGTATAAATAAAACTATAAATACTTTTGATTTTACCAAAAAGAGGAGACTGCATTATAATGAAAAGAATTTATTAATATAATTTTAAAATATGCATCCTACAGTTGTATATAAACATTAATGATAATAATAAATAATAAACATTTTCTATATATGATTCTCTGAGAAACATGCAACGATGAATTTACAGTCCGGACCGTTCAAATAACAATGAGGATCACCTCTGTGTTCAACTAATGTAATTAATAACATACAACAATACTCACTTAAATAATTAAAAAATTGAAAGCAGTGTGTATAATTGCAGCACAATTAAATTAAAGCATTACTCTAAACGAATATTTAATAGCACCCAAATTTGACCCCTAAATAAAAGATCCGAAATCCCGCCTCTGGTGGCAGGGTTTTCGACAGTACTTTGAATTCTGACGATGCCTGGAGAATTCTAGCGGCAGGCTACTCTGATCGGTAGTTTTCGGCATTTTTTCGATCAAAACCAAGTGAATGTCGAAGCAATACCCTAACAAAAAGGACCGCGCGTGATCTTTCCTTCGCCTTCCTTGTCCTGTTCTCACCCCACACTTACATGCACTTCTCCACCACCCAAGTCGGTAGCTAATACTACGATTTTCGTAACTCTGCCCCTGGCAGGTAATATCAGCTGTTGATAATTTCAACCAATTTACCGAACGTCACAATGGTGACGTTTAAGATTCCATTTGGATGAAACCGTCATCAACTGATTTTAATCGCGCTTGAACGGCGACCTTACTTTCCCCTCCCTGGCACTATAACCACTATATATACTCTCTGCTATAACCAGTTGAAGGCAAAAGCTCGCAGCGCGCACTGATGACATTCCAAACATCTTTACTGGCACGAAATAGAAACTATTTTCGGATGAACGATTTTCTCCAAAAAATTTAAAGAAATGACCTAAGCAGGTGAAGATCCATTATAGGAGGTACCTCGACCTCTTGAGAAAATTAGAACGCAAATTATTGAGAATGTTGCGAAAACATGATGGATTCTTCAGAGACTGGCATTGTTTCATAAAATCTAGTGGCCGATTTGGTAACTAATACCCCCACTCTACCAGCATTTTTTCAATTCTCGTTCAAGAAAAGTTGCGCGAGTAATACCTTCCAAGGGCAGAGTTGATAATTCGTAGTGCAGAGCGTATATACTCTTTGGTGTAGAGCCTGTCCCGGCTGGGGCGGTGTCCTGCTATTGGAAGATAACTGGGTGGAAAAAACCTCGCTTGCCAACGGTAGGTCGGCGCCGGATCTCAGTATCCAGCGGGACACGATCATCGCCACTACCCCACCATAGGAACATTTTTACTCTACTAAACCTAACTATCTATGCTATAAACTATTTCAATGCCAAACTACTGCCATATTATTAGGGGATGGGAGAAGCTGTGAAGAAATGTATTTTAGGCACTGATTTTAGCTGCTGGGAAGAGGGTGAAGCAATACCGCAAAGCTAGGCTATACCACTCAAGAGATTAGAAAACTAAGTAGTGTAAGAAAATCTGTGCCAATCTGTAACACCACTCGTTTCCCTACCGAATTCTGCTCTTTAAAACTAGATATTGAAGTAATGTAAATGAATGTTTCTAACTTTTTTAAAAAATTGTTACGTACTTTCTTTTAAAGCATCTGGAAGGTTGAGTTCATCTGAGAGGCGGGTGGTGTAGGCATAGATTAACACATTCATCCACGGTTCAGGGATGTGATAAATGGCGTACTAGTTTGAAGAAACTGACGGCGCGGGGAAGAAAAAAAAAACTTCTGGTTCGAAACCCTTGTTTCTACGTAGTAGGATATTTTTTGCTTCACAATCTGCCTTTCTCAGAATGTTTGTGGATGTATATGAAACTATTTTAACAGGCGTTTCAATGTTTATTTTACTCTCTTCTCCAGAGATTTTTTTGTATACCAATTCGTATACGATTTATTGCTACTACTCTTTTCTTTTTTGAATAATATCATCCTGTGTACAATTTGTATTATATATGTGTCTTGTACTAAATCTGTAAACCTTCCATTAATCATGTATGTGTCTCTGTTATAATGGGCATTATTTCAGTCGCTAATCACCTAGCTGTCGATGCGATTTTAAATAAATAAAAATTAAAAAACGCTTATCGGGTTCAAGTAGTATTAAAAAAATTGAATTATGGGGCGATAGGGATATGCTTCCTAAATCGAAAGCCGTATCAATAACATTAATCAGATGAATAGTTGCGTCGTAAAGTGAAATTTGGCAACATATATTGTTCCTCCTCACTATCCCTCCCCGCCCCGAATCGTGACGTTAGTGACGTCACAATGGGGACCTTCTAGCTCCCGATTGGATGAAATCTTGAACAGTTGATTCACGCGTCAAGTACATAGTTAAATAAATCCTAGTATTACTCGCACTACTTTTCTTGAACGATGGATTGAAGAAATGCGGGTAGAGTGGGGGTAGTAGTTACGAAATCGGCCACTAGATTTTATGAAGCAATGCCAATCTCTGGAGAATCAGACATGCCTTCGCAACTTTCTCAATAATATGCGTTCTAATTTTCTCAGGAATTCCAGGTATTTCCTGCGATGAATCTTTACCTGCTTTGGTCATTTATTTAAATTTTTTGGAGAAAATCATGGTCAGAAGTTCTCATCCTCAACGTAAAATAGTTTCGCGCCAGTGAAGATGTGTTTGTCATCTGTGCACGCTGCGAGATTTTGTCTTCAACTGTTTTTGTGTCAGAGTCAAGATCATCGTTCAAGAAAAGAAGACGTTTTGTTTGTGGATGTATTGAGAGCGGCCTACGCCTGGGGGCGCTCTTCCGCTGTTGTTGGTGTTGTTTCGTTGTTTCTGCTGTTCTTTAGTACAAGTTGTTCTCGGCTGCGATGCTACCGAGACTGAACTCGCCTTAGTTTGCGATGCTGCATTGTTGAGGGGGCGGAGCGTAGTTATGCTTCTTGTAGTTGGGGTTGATGGAATAGTTGTAGGGGTTTCATTTCAAGAAAAGGTGCGCGAGTAATATATATTATATTGCCCCCCCCCCCCATTTGAGCAGATAAATGTATCACAACACAGAACCAAGCCTTCGTTCGTATTGGCCAGGCTGGCAGGGCCGGTTTTAATACAAGGGCTCATTCTGGGCACAAATGGAAGGAATTCGAGAATTGGCTGCGATTGGCTGGATGTTTCTATTATTTTCGCTCCTTGTTGGAAGTTCCCGAGTGACGTCGATATCACATGACACATCTGCGCTGGTGCAGCTATCTAGAGAACGGCCTGGAAACTACTTGGACCTCTCGGTAGCGCGACAATTTACGTGATTGACAATCACGTGAAGTTCCAATCACTGATTGTCACCGTCGTGACCGCCCACTGGCTGGGCTGGTGTGTGGCGTTGACAGAAGAACGACAGAACACATTAAACATAGACATCGTTTACAAACGCAACTGATTATGAACGCATATTCAAATATCTCCAAGGTATAACCCAATGAATAGCCTCCGCGAATTCTGCTGGCAAACCAGTTATTTCCAGTAACATTTTGGAATTGCAAGCCGTAGAGAGATTGTTTCTTCTAAAGGAGTTAGTTGGCTAAAGGGGCCACATTATTTTCCCGATTGACAATCGAACAAAATTTATAAACGAATTGTTAATTTTTAACAAGTGATGCAGTCTACCGTTTTTGATGGTTCTATTGTAAAGGGCTTTACAATTGATTTTTCTAGCATCAGCTCTAATATTTTTAGCTTCCTTTCTTGAACTATAACTCAAGAAATAATACTGCTGTAATGCAATTAAACTCTGGAACTTTAGATAATGTATTAATCAAATATTTTTTTATTGTGCATGGAATTATGAAGAACACTGTATTTGTGAATTTTTTTTGACATGTGTAATTCTTGTTAGTGATGTTTCAGATTAAATTATGTGTGTGTAATAAAATTGTTACTCTTTTTTTAATTTTTCTTCAGATTAAGGAAGAACCCGATGACAACCTAGCAGGATATTCTTCAAATCCTGATGTGAGTCAAATTGTATTTTCCCCTATTCCTATAAATATAATAATTGAAGAAGATGAAGCGTAAAAGAAGGAGATAGGTTTCAAACAAGGATATTGGATGTCATGTTAATCTGACATAATATTAGGTCAGCTCCAGAAATATTTAAACAGTCCATTATTGGTTAAGGGGGGTTACATTATTTAATCTTTGCCACACTCTTATCAGATACTATGGGGTTGGGGGGAAAATGCATGCAAATATTTTGAGGCGAGAAAATTCATCCATAATTTTTTTATGTCAAAGTGAAGGTTATGTTATGTAAATCATGGAGGTTTGAGGATATACTAGCCTTGGTGCAAACTTCAAATTGCACAAAGAAGAGAGTCACCTTTGTCATAAAAATATGTTGGAAGTTTGTCATTTCCAGAGACAAAAAATTGTTTAGGATTACCTTTATTTACTATATGCTAAACAATCCATAGAAGTACTAAAAACAATTTCCGTCAGAGCACAGTGCCAACTAAAGCTATTAAAGATTAACCCAATATTGTCAAATGAGAGAGGAAATACTGCTTGTTTCTAGCCTGAAGTTGTTATTGAACAATAAGATAGAAAAAGTGAAGTAAGGGATATTGTTTTAAAATAATTTTGTTATCTTGTACAGGAGTTGGAATATCCAGCTACTGTGTTTGTGAAGACAGAAGAAGTGTGTAAGATAGAAGAAGATTTTCAGGATGGAGAAGAAAGTTGGGATGACATAGCAAGTCAGGATGAAAAGGTGTGTATAAATGGAAAGTAGTTATTGCTTCAAAAAAACAGCCAATATGAAAATGATTGTCTCATTTAGTTATTCCGGTCATGGCTGTGATACTTGTATATGGTTAATTGCACACTGATGCATCTCAAAGTAATATTTTGTGAAGAATGATACATGAAAATAATAGTTTCACTTTGGATCTCTTTAGTATCCAAAGTTGAACGTTCTTTCATAGTAATATCCATGTGTGGTATGTTCATGTCATATTATTGGGTTGGCTGCACTGAAGTATCAAGTTGAGAGCTGAAATAACGCAGTGGAATCTTGATGAATGATGCAGCTGTTCAGCAGTAAATATCTGTTTTAATGGGAAAGGTACTATCTCTGTAATTTTTTATGTAATTAATCTTATGTCTGTGAATTTGTTCACGTTAGTGATTTTAAATTTAGCTTACAACTATTTGTAAAATACAATGATTAACCTACAAGGTTTAAGTAGTATAAGTTACAAAAAAGAACTGCACTTTAGTCGATCAACAGATTTCTTCCAATGTTTTCCTTCTGTAACTTCCTGCAGTAGTAAATCAAAATCCTGACACCACCTTCAGTGAATTAATAGGTTATAATTATGTAGGTCATCCAATAATTGTTTCCCTATTTGCCTGAAGTCTAGTATACGGTACAACATACAGAAGACATTGAAACTGGCACTTTGCACCATGCCGCTCTGGCAGCAACTGCGCGGTTTGAATTCTGGAGGCTTTCTTGAAAAGTGCTTTCTTATAAAAATGAATTGGTAATTAGGTGGTGGATAGACTCAAGGATATTTATAGTGACCATGAGGGCCAAAGGCCCGAGCTTCGCCGTGACTTGGATCTGGGCGAGCAAAGCAAGAAAAGCTGCCATTGAAAGTAAATTGACATTACAAAGTGGTTCGGGCAAAAGGACAAATATGAAGGACAAGACATGAAAATTACCTGTTCATATATATTGCATGGGTGAAAAGTCTGTGCTAGTTGCTTCCCACTTTTGCTTACTGATGTTCACAAGCAACAACAGATTGAAGCAGCCTGAGCTTTCGTGCAAATGCATCAATGAGAGGGCCATGAACTTTTTGCCTGCGTTGTCACTGGAGGTAAAAGTTGGGTGCATCATTCAACTCCAGAAACAAATATGAAGTATGGTATAGAAGAAATCTGGTGAACGTGCACCTTAAAAGGTCAAGATGTCAGTCTTCGCAGGCAAAATGATGGCTACTGTTTTGGGACTGTACGAATGTTCACTGGTTGACTGCACCGATGCACATTGGTGACAGCTGAGAGATACTGGGCAGTCCTTACGAGTTCAAGAGGGCAATAAAAGAAGTCTTCCTGGTCTTCCCTCTTGGAAAGTGTTGCTCTTTCATAACAATGCACACCCCATGCAGATCAAAGGTCCCTGGATTTACTGCAGAACTTCAAATGGGACTTCTTTTCCCCATCCCCCATGTTCTCTGGATCTTGCTTCCAGACTTCCATTTGTTTCCACAACTCAAGTTGCACCTTGGAAGCAAGAGGCTTGTGACTAATGAAGAGGTGGAAGTGGAGATGAACCACTGTCTACAGCTATATGTCTTAACCTGTAATAACAAAAGTAGCAAACACTGCTGCTAAAGTACCAGAAGTGTTTGGACAGAAACAGTGACTCTGTGGAGAACTGGTTTATGAGTTGTAGAGTATAGAAATAAATATAATTCACCTGTATTTTTTATAGAATAGGGAGTCTAAATTTTTGGATGAACTTAATAATTTTAGATATGTATTGATGTGTAGGTCACACACTTCTGTTCTTTCTCGCAGTGTGCCATCAGATTGAGTAACTTGTTATGTAAGTCATGCTTTAAATTAACCCTAAAAGGTTTTTATGATTTTTTTATGTAAAATTTTGAGGTGAAAAGGTGTAAAAACTATTGTTTAATTTTATGATAAAGTGCAAGTATTGCATAACATTTGTACTTCTGTTCAATTCACTCCTCAGGAGGAGAATCAGCTGCAAGATGCAAGGTCACTTGAGCCAGTTATGAAAAAAGATGATGATTTCAGTGCAAAGAAGGTAAGTAAATCCTACCCTCTTTATTTAAGTGTCCTTACCTTTTCAGACATTTTAAAAATGTCATTGGTGCTTCTCGAAAAATACCTCCAAAAAGTAATAATTGAAAATGCCCTGGGCTTTGAGTCTGACCAGATTGAAGAGAGAATATTAATTTTTGGAGAAAATTCTGTGTGGTTGAGATAAAAAAAACAGAATGTGGATTCTCATTACTCTTATGTATTCAAGAAGGTAATTTACTACATTAAGGAACCAGAAAAATCCACTTTTACATTATCAGTAACTAAAAACAGAGCTTCTTGTTCAACAATTACATGACATTAGCAATGATTATTTCCTATTCTGTTTACCATATTTCTCGTAATATTAGCAATTAATAATTGTTTTGCCTCAGAAGCATAGATTCCCTTAGAAAGAGTGTTTTGTAATTTTCCAATTTCATTGCAGACTGTATGTCACTGGCACTTTGTGCGCAATTCCAAGGCTTCAATAACTGTTGTAGTCTCACGGGGTCTTTTGACTTATTTCTGAACATCAGATGTGTCATGGTTCTGATGGTAGACTGTCAAGATTAGATTCGAACAGTCTAAGGTTGTGGGGAAGGGGGGTATCGTAGGATTGCTCGGAATATATGGCTATTGTAATTTGCAACCTAAGTTTAACAATACAAAACAAAAAATCGTATTTTTTCATTTGTATTTGAAACGGTAGATTTTTTCTGTTTCGAAACTGGGACATATCCTCATCGCTTTTACTCTCTTTAAGTTCAAACTTATGAATATTATAGACAAAGAGAAATTGTCACAAAATTGCTGTAATAATGAAAGATTTCTCAGGAAAATGTCTTATGAAATATTTGTATTCCTGGATTGGAGAATGTACAGTCCTTTAATTTGGTTTACGTACTGGACTTTGTATTATTGATAAATAAGTCAAAAAATAAAATGAATTTGTTTATCTATTCTTGGAGAAAACAGTGTTGTGTGTTTCCCACATTGAACAACTTGCTTCAGTGAAGTTTTAATCAAATTTCACTCTCAGAAGTAAGGGTAGCACTCACAGTCCAATTATCTGGAAGGTCTTATTCGATTTATCCTGCTTAAATCTGCTGGTTTCTGCTAAAGCTTTAGTGTACTCAAAATTATTACCTTTGTTGTTAAGATATTAATTACTTGTGTTTGTTACATTGCAGGAAGGCCTTGCGTCTTTCAGTGAGAGTGGATTTCTTGCTTCAATAAGACAGAAAATTGGTGCATTACTCCCTGGTGAGTGAAAGAAAACAGAGCTACTCGGGTCATTCAACTCTGCTTTAACTCTGTCCCTTCATTCTGTGCGCCTCTGCCATCGAAACCTCTCCCCTGAGCTACTTGCTCGTTACACGTCTATTGATTTTTGAAAAAATCCTGGGATTTATGACATTGGAAGAGTTTTTCTTCACATTTTTTATTAAATAATGAAATAAATATTGAAGAAAATTACATTTCTACATGGTTGAATTCCTGTGGATATTCTTCACTTCACTGGTGTGTGTGGCTCAAGGCATCAATTGATGTCCGCAGTTAGTGTGACCAGAAAGTTTTAGGGTTCAAGTGCCAACGGGGCAGGATTCTTAAAGAAAACCAGTCACATAATCTGGTCCCTTCACTGTTAGTGCTGCTGCCATTGAAATCTCCCACCTGGACACCTTGCCCTTGTGTGAATGAAAATGGAGTCTTTAAATGTATATGGAGTCTTTAACAAATCCCGGGATTCATGACTTTGGGAGAGGGTTTCTTGGCAGTGTGTATTAAATAATGAAAAATATTGAAAAATAACTAACATTCTACTATGAATGAGTTACCTCGGCTCTCCACTGCACTGACCATGAGTGGATCATGGGATCAATTGAATCATTTATTTCAGAAACCCTGTGATATGCCCAATTCCTCATTTCAAGAAAACTGACAAAAAGTATCCCAAATTTTGGGATTTCAAAATATTTTTATTTATTAAAGCAGTTGATAAATGAATATTTTTCATATAAAAATGTGTTATATGATGTGTTTATCCTTTTGGGGCAATAATCCGCTGCTAATGATTGTTTTGGATTTTGGTATTTGATGGGTTTCTGAAATAAATAATTCAATTGATATCTCTGCAGTCTCTGTGACTGGGAGATCCTGTAGTTCAAGTTTCATAGTTGGCAGAATTTTCGAAACAACCTACATACCTAGGTTGAAAGCAGCCACTCTCTACATTACAATTATAGTGCGTGGCTGCTCTGATCAGTTGTTTCCCAAGGTTTCTCCGATCAACATTAGGCAAATGCCAAAGCAGTACTATAAAAACGCACCATGAAACACGTGCCATCTTTCTTGTCTAGTCCTTGTATTATCCCCACCCATTACTTACACACACTTAAAAGCACTACACTACCACGTATGTTGGGAATCCAGTGAGGAGTTGAGAGCTAGTCCTGGCTGGGGCAGTGGCCCTGTGATGGGAGGTAGCTGGTTGGGGGAAATCCTCGCATGCATGTAGATTGGTGCCAGAGCTTGCCATCTAAAGGGGAAGATCACTGTCATCTCCTGCGATAAAAAAAAAGCACTACACTTATGAAACTAATGAGCTAATAAGCAGTTCATAAGCCCAATCAATTGATCAACATGTTGTTGGTGGGCGATGTTGAATAGTTGAATCGTACTGAAACATTAAGTTAAAACTTTGTTTTGGAAAAAAATGTTTTTCTGTAGGTTTCTTCTGAGTTGTACCTTTTTTTCTGTGTTCCGTTCCCAACTCAAACATCATGCATCATCTTTGCCTTTACCTCATTCATTACATTCACATTCAACTCAATGAAGCCCAGTATCTTTGCGGTAGAGCTCCCGCTTCTGGCAGTCTGTCGTGCTGATCATTCTTCCCAACCTTTTTCAGGAAAAGTCTGCCAAATTTTGTTTAGTTTGTACCTTTTGCTCCCTTAAAGCATTGACATTGAACCTGACAATAATTTTAATGAGATAGATTCTGAATTTACAGTAATCTCCACTCTTTCTCTGGTTCTGGTTGTACAATGGTTTAAAATCTGCAAATTAAAAATTTATATTAGAAATTATTTTACAGTAAGCACTGTGACCACGGGACAATAAGACTTCAATTAACTAAAGTTAATAAGTTATGCAAAGAAATGACTATTAATGGAGGTAGATATTTCTAGTTTCACTGTTTAATAAGACCCATTCTTCCACATGTGTTTTGCATACTTTGGGAGTAAAGTTTCAGTGAATAAATGTGAACTCTTCTTATCTTGCATGACCTCTTAATTAGTGGAATATAAATAATAGTAATGAAAATGTTTGATATTTATACTTTTCTGTCTTTCAACAGGTCCAGGCACTTTTGAGTCACTGACAGCAGGAGATCCTAATGCAGATTTGGTTTGTGCCTGTGGCGAACATTTTGCCACAGAGGAAGCAGTTGCGGCACATGCATATACCCATATTGAGGCAAAACTGTTCCAGTGTCCTGTATGCAACAAGAAATTTTCAACTCAAGGGGTTGCTGTGCGACACCTTAGAAGCCACACAGATGGCAAACCTTACATCTGTGACATATGCAAGAAGATTTTCAGACGTGAAGATTATTTTTTTAGACATATGCACAGACACTCTGGCGAAAAAGCAATTCAATGTGAGATCTGCTATAAGACCTTCACACAAAGAGAAAATTTAAGAGCACATATGCGAATCCACACTGGCGACAAACCCTTTCCATGTCAAGTCTGCAAAAAGAATTTCAGGCAAGAAACTAATTTATTTCAACATATGCGAACACACACTGGGGAGAAACCTTTTCAGTGCGATGTCTGCAATAAAACATTTGCACAAAGAGGAGCTTTAATAGAACACCTGCGAATTCACACAGGTGACAAACCTTTTCAGTGTGATGTCTGCAATAAGAGCTTCAGGCAAAGAGGATGCTTAAATGCACATTTACGTATTCACACAGGTGATAAACCTTACCAATGTGATGTGTGTGAAAAAAGGTTCACTCATTTTTCTAGTTTATATCATCACACGAGGACTCACACTGGGAAGAAATCCTAGAAAATTGACTGTTTGGAAGATGGGGTTTATGAATGGAACTGATTGAGAAGGCACCAGACTGCTAGTATATCTAATGAATTTATATACGGATGGTCAACATATACAGACTCTTGAAGTGAAAAACCTTAGAAATTCTTGAAAAGCATTTGTGATCAATATTTTTGATATAACACTATTTGAGATGGTATCTCATTCCATCCTAGTAAACTATGATCCAATCATGCATAGTAGTGGGAAGCTAAACTTGTGGAATAGTGGAATTATTACATGCTGACTCTAACTGCTTGCTGGAATATCCCTTTTGTTTGTTTGTTTTCTTAACTTCTACTTCTTAGTTCATTGATCCATTCCAGGAACTCAGAAATTTCTTTTCACCTTTCCCTTGGTTTTCCAGGTTCTCTTCTTCTCATAGGTCGTGTATCTCTTGGAACTATCATTCTGTCTTCCATAGGATTATGATTTACATAGGAGTTGATTCACAGGCAACAGAGTTCATGTGAGATATCTGCTCTCTGGATGACCATTAAAATGCAAGTGAAACATACAAAAAGATTGACACAATGTGTGTGCAATGGGATGATCTATGCATACTAGCACTGTTTAGAAACAATTGGGTAGCCTAATGCTAACTTGGGCATTTGCTTATCCAGAAATTTGTTTTGGATTCGTTAGTAATTTGTTCAATTGATTTTCTTTTATGCTTTCTGGCATGAAATGTGAGTGACAGTTTTTCTCATAGTTCCTTTTGAAAGATGTCTTGTGGCATTAAATAGGGAGATCTGAGTGGATACTCAACACTTTCTCATCAGAGTTGGTAAATAGCATGCACAGTAGCCTCCTGGGACATGTTAAGATACACATCACCTGTCATTGTGCCATAAAATGTATCCCTACATGTCACTGTTAACCCAGGAAGATCATCAGCCCATTCTTCCATAATATTAGTATTTTCCTTTGCGCAGTACACTCATTTGTGATGATTGATGATTCATTCAATTTAAAAGTCATCTCATCACACCACTCATTGCTTCCTATTTGTTTACAAAATTAAGAGGCATCAGCAAAAAAATCTTCTCACTTTTCTGGTTTCCAAATACCGTGGATACTTGATTTGAGGCACACAAGAAGTTTGCCGTGCAGACTGTTTTGGGAATCTTTTGAAAGTTCACACAAGTACATATCCTGTACAGCCTATGTGTCAGAAAAATTCATGATGAACAACGTATCCTTACGTTTTCTTAATGGAATGGTTTATTCTTTTCTGGTGTGTAGGCAACTTATAATAGAGTGCAAATTATTGGAAACCATTCTTTCGGATCTAAAACTGATTTACTATTTCGTTAACGTGTTTGGAATTATTGCTGATCTCACTTTAGCTTTAGTACATTTAACAACTCCACTACACATTAATATACACTTCCCCTACTACTTTATTCCACTTCCCTGTTGTTTTGTCAGTAGGACAACTTGTATCTATATTATTTCTTTCAAGCTCCACCAACACTTCATGCTTATTAGTGTCACATTCAAAAAACGTACAGATTGACACATAATCAACAAAGGCTATTATTTACATCCTTTTCTCATAATGGATGACTCTCTTTAGAATTCTAAAATTTCCTACTTTTAAATATATTATTCTTATTTTCAAACATGTCTTCCTACTCAGTATTTTTAATTTCTCCCTCTGCTTCTGGTGACACACTTGGTAATGAGAAAACTGCTTCCAACTTCAACCACCCATGATATTCATGAACTATCCCTTCACAGCTTACTATTGTCATAATTTCTTATCATAGATTTAATTACTTGAACTGCCCATTGTTGTGAAATAATGTATCTTTTTACATTGTAAGGTAATGTAATAACTGTTAAATTTAGGCGATTGGACACAATTTCTACACCATCTGTGCCTCCTATCTATATTATGTACTAATTTCCAATGCTGGAAAAAATTCAAAGAAAATAAGCAACCTCCGGCCATGTAAGAGAAGTCTATTTTCTTTGGAAACCCAGGAACTTCCAAGGGGGAATCCAAAAACAATGGAAGGTTTTGATGTTGATTGAAAAAGCAAATATTTTGTTTTATTCTGTCTAATCTAATACTCAGTGCTTACAATGTGTAACAGTAAGTCTCCAAGGAAGAGCCTGCCTGCCATTATATATTTGTCTCTTGCATTATAGAACAGCAATTTTTTTGATATTGTGAAGAGCACTTGTACTGCACATATGGGCCCTACTACGTTATAGTATTTGTGAAATCTGTTTTTGTTGAAATATTTAATTTATTGCAATGTTATACAAGAGTTTATTTTTTCTGATGCAGTGTACAATCTATGTTTTGGAAAGCCATTTTGTGGTGAAGTTTTGCCCTAGCTGTCATTTTAATATTAAAAAATAAATTGATTTTTTAAGTGCTCAGCTTGTTTGTTTTTCAATATTTTTATCAAAATGTTTTTGTCACTTGGAAACTGCAGATTTGTGAAAATAATGGTAAACCTGATGGGGATAGTTAAAATATTTCAATCTATCAAATTGAAGATACCCAGCTACATGTTGTGTATGACCTAAAAGTATTTAAAAAAAATTGCTGAAACTTTTGAACAGGAGAGGTGGCTCGTGGCATCACGGCAGTTCTCTTCATCCGGAAGGTTCTAGGTTCAAGTCTCGTTTTGCAAGTCCAGGGGCTGGCTGCACTGATTGGTAGTTTTCCATGGTTTCTCCGATCAACACAGCAAATGACTGAGCAGTACCCTAACAAACACACCACAGACCGCTCGTGATTTTTCCTATCTCTTCCTTGACCTTTCCTCACCCCTTACTTAGACACACTAACATGCACTACACTACCACACACGTTGGGAGCTTAGAGCGTGTCCCGACTGGGGCGGTGTCCTTCTGTTAGGAGATAACTGGTCGGAGAAAACCCTGCTAGTCAACAGTAGGTCGGCGCTGGATCTCACCATCCAGCGAGCAGGATCATCACCACTACGCCACCAGAGGACCGTGCTTTACTTAACCTAAATATCTATGCTATAAACTATCTTAAAGCCTACTACTTCCATATTATTAGGTGATGGGAGAAGCTATGAAGAAATGTATTTTAGGCACTAATAGGTTGCTGCTGGGAAGAGGGTGAGGCAATACCGCAAAGCTAGGCTTTACTACTCAAGAGATTAGAAAACTAAGTAGTATAAGAAAATCTGTGCCAATCTGCAGCACCACTGGTTTCCCTAAACCTCCTCCTTCCTTCCTTCCTTCCTTCCTTTCTTTCTGTTCTTTAAGACTGGATCTTAAACAGAAGCGTCTCATTGCCCTTAGTCTAGGACGCTGACAGTGAAGGAAAATGTTAACACCTCCATTACTCTTTTCACAAACATATTGAAAGTAAAACTGTGTTATATCAACAAAAAAACTAAATGATTTTAAATTATAATCTTGGAAGAATAATGGAAATATAGTTGCCAACTGGCAACAAAGATTGTAACAATACACATCTCAAAATATTTAAAAAACACATGCTCGACTTCTTTTCCAGTCTTTGGTTGTTTTAAAAATTAAATTTTGAAGTATTTTTAGGTAAAGACATGGTCGCCTATTATCAATTACTCATCTCTTTTTTTTTCAAATGAAAGTTAAGGAAAGCAATTATTTAAAAACTTTTGTACTACCTTTTCACTATCATCCGAATAACACCAATTTTTTGAGTATGACAATCGCCAAACACTAAAACCCGCAACTGAGAATGTTTCAATCACGGGCGCTTGCTCCGCAGCAGCAGGCCGTTGACTGGAAATCCAGCGCCTTTGCACGCTCTGTCGTTCAGCGGACGGACCACGTCGCCCGCATGTGCTGCCGCCACCTGATGCGTCCTGAAGGCGTTGGAGACGTTCGCCAAAGGCCTTTGTGCGCGCTGTCACTCTGCCCTCGATGCATGGACGAGCTGATGCCGATCGCATGGAAGACCAAGTAATTATTTAAAAAAAAGGATTTTTTAGCAATTTTATTGGGCCTTGACACACAACTTGTACATCCAAAGAAAACTCCATAGATCTTAAAAATAATATTTCTGAATTTTGGAAAATTGCTAATTTCTCTGGAAAGTTGAATTCAGCTGAATGGCGTTCTAGCTTTAAGAAAATGATGGCGCTGAGAAGAAAAAAAAGTTGCTAGTTCGAAAACTTTCTCGGGTTCTGGTCGTATTATAATATAGCGTTGCCGTTCCCAATAACGCTATCAATTATCGCTCTTTTTGCACTACTAAGGTCCAAAGTCGAAGATACTGTCTTTATGTACTGTAAATACGATACTATACAATATTATTGTTTAAATAATTACATAATTCGAATATAAATAAATATTAAATCAATTTTTCTGTATAAAAGAAGGTAAATGAAAACTAGGCCTTTGGGGGGGGGCAGGATGGCCCCCATGCCCCTTCCCCTCTGGTTCTGATAGTGGGGTGCGAATTCGTATGCTCTAAAGATCCTAAAAATATGATTTAACAAATAGGAAAACATGCGAATAAAATTAAAAATACGCACATAAAATATCATGTTTTATCTTACAGAAAATAGTTTGATTTAAATGTTGAATGATACTCACTGAATTTAATTTCTATTGCAAGAGACTATATATATTTTTCTAAATTTTCTGGAGTCAATCTTTTTCTGTTATTTGGAATAATGTTCTTACAGAAAAAGTTCTCTCAACTTCGTGTGAGTTTAGGAGACATTACTTAAAAGTTGCAATTTCTTTAACTGTGCAATTTTCAACACTGTGTTTTACCCTCTAAAACGCTACTCATATTTTTTACCGTTCTGAAATTGCTATCCTTTCTTCAATTTTTCTTCATTTTTTTCCGCCGATGAGAACTTTTCTCTCCAACCCCCATTTCTTTCATTGCCGCCGCTCTTGCTGTCGCGGCCTTCGTATGAGATTGTGATATCGACGTCGAAACAGTTCAACGCAAACGGGGGGGGGGGCGAAGAAGGCACGATATGATGATGATGAGGATAGGGGGTGAAAGGACGAACACAATTAACCATTCTCCCCTACTTAGCAGCCTTCAGTGAAGGATGGCAGTGCTTTGGACCCGCCATGATTCAATGACAAGGCAATAATGGTTTTGGTTACGCGACGTATTCAAAATCCCGCTAATGGTGTGACGCAAAGTAGTGCAAGAAGCACATTGGCTGAAGCTCGATAGGCTGCGCAACAATACACATGTCAACACCCCCCCCTTCCCAACTGGTCAACACGCACACACAACCGCAACACAGAACACATGGATATTGTACAAATGTAGGAAGTCCACATAGACATCGTGGATAAACGCAACTGAATATGAACGCATATTCGAATGTCTCGAAGGTATAACTTTAAAAACAGCATCTGCGAATTCTAGTTTCAAAAAATCATTTGCAGTAACGTTTTGGAATTATGAGCCGTAGAGAGAGTACGTTCCTTAAAAAAGGAGTTTGTTATCTAATGTGCCACATATTTCCATTTGACAATCGAATTCAATTTGTAAATGAATGACCGAATTGTTTATTTTTAACCAGTAACACAATCAACTAGCAGTATTCTTTATGATCCTTTTGTGCTGGGTTTTATAATCAATTTTTCTAGCTACTATTAGCAGTTATAATTTTTTTAGCTTCGTTTCTTAAGCTACAATTTAAGAAATAATACTGTCGTGATACTATTAAACCCTGGGAATTCAGACCACGTATTAATCAAATATTTTTTTATTATGTATGAAATTATGAGGAACACTATTTTAGTGATTTTTTTTGACATTGTGAGTAAGTCTTGTTATGGAGGATTCAGATAAAATTATGTGTGTGTAATGAAATTGTTAGTCTTTTTTTCTTTTTGGACTTCAGATTAAGGAAGAACCTGTTGACAACCTAGCGGAATATTCTTCAAATCCTGATGTGAGTCAATTGTTTTTTCTGGTATTGCTGTAAGTACAATAATTGAAGAACACAAAGTGTAAAAGAAGAAAGAGGTAGTTTTCAAACAATGATGTTGGATGTCATGTTAATCTGACATAATATTAGGTCAGCTCCAGCAATATTTAAATGGTTCCATTATTGGTTAAGGATGGCCACCTTACTTAAGCTTGGCAACTCTCGATGTGGATACTGTTGGTGGAAAAATACTCACACATATTTAGAGAGTCAGAAAATACAACATTAATTTTTTGATATCAAACTGAAGCTTATGTAATGTAAATCATTCAGGTTGGGGGACATGCAGGCGTTGATGCAAATGTGGAATTGCCCAAGGAAGAGAATCACCAGTGCCATGAAAGTATGTAGTAAGAGGAAATAAGACAAATAGGAGTAAATTTGTTGGTTTCCAGTGACAAAGTTGTTTAGGTGTATATATACATATACATACACCCATACAACAAATCTTTGACTTTTAATTAGAATATCTTTATTGAATTCAAAAGTAATATCACAAAGTGGCTAACTTGTTCTATAATTTTATTATTATCTTGCTTCATATAGGGTGTTTATCTTTAAACCCATTACTTTGGTTTTCTGAGTTGAGATTCTCAAGTTATTTCGGTCACATGAAATTTAGTTTATAGAGAGCCCTCTGTAACGGATGCTCACTTTCTTGGATAATTACTTGATCGTCTGTAAATATTGAAGTATTTAGAGTGGTTTCAGAGTTTACCTCAATGCCATCTGTAATACACTGTTTACATTCTCTCAGAATGTCATCTACATATATATTAAATAAACTTGGTGATAGGCTACAATTTTGTGTAACACCTCGATTAATTTTAAATTTCTTGGATAATTTTATATTTAAATTCAATTCATTTATAGTTCTGTGGTATAAGAATTTGATTACTTCAATTAAAAGTAGTGGAATTACGGTTAAATAGCCGCATTATATTTTAAATCCTGTTATAAGTATCTGGTCACTTATGTAGATATAACTGTATTTTGGTTTTCAACTATTTATCAATTAAAATAGCTATTCCACAACTGGTTCTTTCATTTTGTGGTTCCTCACTGTAAATTACAACATAATATTCTAGATCTTTTGTTCTTTTGCTCTTCATCTTTGTTTCTGATATTAAGGTTATATTAATTTGTTTTAAATTGAGTTCATTTTCAAGAATCTTTTCTTTATTTTTTTTTCCTCTGACATTCCATACTCATGTCTTAAGTTTTCATGTACTCTCAGTCGTTTGTCCTTTTTATTGCTATGGTCTTCAACATTGTGTTTAACCGGCTTGGCTTGTTGAAGAGTGTCAGTAACTTTAAATTCCCCATAACAGGTTACGAGCCTATTGATGGGTATGTCTAGTGATGGGGCTGCCATCATCATGCCTCTAGACATGCATCCTCATTTGTTGTCCTCAAATGGGAAAGGTGCCTCTTCAGCCAGTTATGTTGTTCCAGAGATCTCCTTGTTCACTATAGCTGCATTGTGGTGTTCACCACTATCCTGGCAAGGGCCCTCACAAGGCACTACCAGCTGGGCCAGCTGGTCCAAGGGTTTTTAAAGCGGTGTTACTCCTCTATCAGTTCCCTCTGTAGCCTAGCTTGTGACGGGCAGACCCTCGTTTCCAGAATTTTGGGCCAGTTTGGCAGAGTTAAGGTATATTGCTTTAAAATAATTTTGTTTCCTTGTGCAGAAGGAGTTGGAATATCCAACCTCTGTGTTTGTGAAGACTAAAAATGTATGTGAGATAGAAGAAGATTTTGAGGATGAACAAGAAAGATTGAATGAAGGGAGATTTCAAGGGAATGAAGCAAGTGAAGATGAAAAGGAGGTAAGACTGGAAGGGTAACTATATAAGCAAATTGATGATTATTCAGAGTTATTTACCAACATCTTAAGGTTGTGAAGAAAAATATAAAATAAATAATTTTTGTTTCAGTTATAGTGTTTCACTTGTGCTTAACTAATGATAAATAATACATAAAATCAAAATTTTGAGTTAAGCATTTGAAATAGTAAATTAAATAATACTGCTTTAAGAATACTTTTGTTTGTTTGCACAGGTGTTGGAATATCCAACCAATGTGATTGTGAAAATTGAAGAAGTGGGTAAGATAGAAGAAGATATTAAAGATGAAGAAGAAGGAAGTTGGAATGGAGAGGCATTTCAAGGGAAGAAAGCAACTGAAGATGAAAAGGAGGTAATAATGATAGGGTAACTACAGTAAAACTAGCTCAATGTAGAATGTGAACATAAATCGTGGTCCTGCCAAACACAAATTGAATAATATTAGTGTGCTAATGAGGAATCTTGTCAAATACTGAAAAAAAATACTGGTCCCATCAGGTTCTGCGTTGGTCAAGTTTTATTGAATATATTCAAATTGTTGATTTTTCAGAGTGATTTGCCAAATCATTAATGAATATAAAACAAATAATAATATAAAATAAATAATTTTAGTTTCAGTTTAATTGTTATTTCAGTTGTAATTAACAGACAATAAAAAGCCCATAAAATCAAGCTTAAAGGTCGGTGTTCATAAAAGTAAATTAAATGCTTTTGGTTTTGTAATAACATTGTTTCATTTTGCAGGGGAGTTTTGGATATCCAGCCACTGTGTTTGTGAAGACGGAAGCAGTGTGGGAGGAGGAAGAAGAAAGTTGGAAGGATATAGCAAGTCACGAAAAAAAGGTGCAAACAAATTTGTCGTGGTTATTTTTTCAAAAAGCAGCCTACATCAAAATCATTGTCTCGTGTAGTTTTTCTGTTCATGGCTGTGCTAGTTGTTTATGGTTTATTCCTGAAAGATACATCATAAAGGGTCTATTTTGTGAGATATGATATACCAAAATAATAGTTTCACTTTGACGCTATTTAATCTCCAAAGTTTAAGAACGTGAGGAATTTTATTAGTGATTTCAAATTAAGTTTACAACTATTTCTAAGATAAATTGATTAACTTACAAGATCAGAGTAGGTCCCAAAACGGATTTTATTTTAGTTGGTAAGTTGTTTTAGTTCGTTGGTTTTAGGAGTAAAAGATAGTAACCCTCAAATGCCCCCCCCTCAAAAAGGCCTAGAATTTTCATTCACTTTCCTTTATTTGGCAAAAATTGATTTAAACACTTATTTATGTTCTATTTTCTTTAAATTTTTCAAGATATTAAATACCTTATCCAGGATGCACTATATTCATTGAGCCATACGTGCAATGTATTTTTGTTCATAAAATATGAGGAGAGATTTTGTATTAGAATATTTCTGTGTACTTGCATGGAATTTTTATGCTGTGTAGGTTGCATTTAACAATTTTTTAATGAAACATTGACAGTATATAGAAATTCTTGTATTCAGACTTCAATCTGGGACTTTACTGACAATATGTACATAACATGTTCTTATGTAATTAAAAAAAATCTGGATGGAAATTACTCAACATATTTCATTGTGTGTCACTTGTGATGTAAACATTAAATAAACCCTAAAGTTTAAAAAAAATAATTTTGTGTATAGACTTTTTTAAAATTTGGGATGAAAAGGTTTAATGAGAATAAGGATTAAAGGCATTATATAATAAAATTGCAAGTATTATGTACTATTTGTACTTTTGCTTACTTCACTCCATAGGAGGAGCATGGGCAGCAAGAAGCAGTGTTGTTTGAGACAGTTGTGAAAAAAGAAGATGATTTCAGAACAAAGAAGGTACATACAGCCACCTGCTTTATTAAAGTGAAATTCTGGTTTATCCAAAACCATCTTAAGTTGGGTTACTAAGGACTTATTGCCTTTGTTCATTATTTTGCCCTAGTAATTGTATCCCTACTTTTTCACAGCAGCAAAAGCCGTTTAGCCAATAGAGTATGTGTAGCTTGTTGAGACATTGTCTTGATTTAACATGCTCGTTTTGGGAATACAAGGAATGTATTGTTTTATGTTGTGAGTTTTATGTTTTGTACAGTCTTACCCTTTGGATTCTGTGATTTAATAATAGGACTCTCAGTACAATTGAATTAGGTGTATCATGATCCTGCCATTTGTCCTGCTTAAGTTTGCTAATTTTTGCAAAAATGTTATTTTACTTTTTTGCAAATTGATTAAATAGTTTTGTTTGTTATATTGCAGGAAAGCCTTGCGTCTTTCAGTGAGAGCGGATTTCTTGCTTCAATAAGACAGAAAATTGGTGCATTACTTCCTGGTGAGTAAAAGAAAACAGGGCTCATACTCAGTTTTTCAACTTTCTTTGAAATCTGTCCCTGCCATCAAAATTTGCTGCTGCCATCAAAATCTCTCCCCTAGGCAACTTGCCCTTCAGTGAATGACCACGTCTATTGATTCTTCAACAAATCCTGGGATTCATAACATTGGCTCACATTATCAATTGATGTCTGAAGTTGCTGTGTCCAGAAGATCCTAGACTTCTTAGATCCTAGAGTCTCAATGATGGCAAAATTTTCCATACAAGCTACGTAGCTAGGTGAAAATCAGCTGTGGTCTGGATGAGAATTCTAGTTTCTCTAATCAACTCCATGATGAATACCTGAACTGAATCCTTAAAATGGGCCACAGGCCATGTGCCATCTTTCATTTCTCTTCCTTGTCTTATCCTCACCCCTTACTTACACTTACAACCATTTGCACTACCACATATGTCATGATACCACTCAGGATGTTAGAGCTTGACACGGCTGGAGCTGTGCCCTGCTGGTGGGAGATACGTGATTGGAGAAAACTCCACAAGCCAACATGTAGGTTGGAGGTGGATCTCGCCATCCAGTAGGGCAAGATAACCATCACCTCCCATGATAAAAAATGCGCTCCACATATGGATTAATGACCTTAGTTGATGCACCAGGAAACAATTATTCGTCAATCTATCTCCATCATCACCTCGTCCTCTCTTCATGATTTTTACGCGTTTGCCACCTTCATGATTCTACCCAGAAATGTATAACCTTGATTAAGTGGCCACCTCAGTTTCATCCACTTTTTGCCAGAATCATTGGTGGCCAGCTAAATTCAGGTTTTAACTATATGTAAGAGTATATATCAAAAAAATAGTTTTCAATGGCATAGCTATAAAATGTTTGTTTTCAATGTAAATGTGGTAAGCATCTGTCTACTGACCACAAGACTTGTTTAAAAAAGAAATATTTACCTAATAAAAATTAAGAAAGTTATGCAGGAAAAGGCTATCAATGGAGAGGCTGTTTCTAGTTTCAGTGCCTATTAAGGCAAGCTGGCATATTTGATTTGCTTACATGTAGAGTTATGATAGTGAACAAATTTTAGCTCTTCGTACTTTGCAGTGCCTCTTAATTAGTGGAATTTAAATACTAGTAATGATAAAGATGATTGATACATTTGCTCATTAAATATTTTGTCAACAGGTGCAGGTACTTCCAAACCCCTCACAACAGAAGATCCTTATGTTGA